>VMDO01004550.1:0-31542 GCA_007922755.1 Pedetes capensis
TTTGTCATCATGCTGGGGATCAAAAGCAGGGCCTTGGAAATGCTAAACAGGTGCTACATCCCCATCCTGTTTAAACATGAGCACACAGTTGTGAATCAGTCAGAACGGATTCTGGTTCTACCAAAGGAGCCGGGATTTGAGGGCCCTGGTTTTGTGCTAAATACTAAGGCTCTCCCTGTTGCTGAAATGTAGGGGGTCAGGAGCTGCTGGGGAGGGGTAGAGGTTGCTATATGCTGGTATGGAAAGATGCCAGTGTCTCGATAGCTGGTACACACAGATGCTGACCACATGATTGGAGAGGTGTTTAAACACGACCACAGCCAGACTCTTTCCTGCTCTAACTCTCCTTGCCATCCTGGGTCCCCACCCTTGGCAGGGCTCTGTGGGGTGGAAGTCTTCCCGGGTTGCTCAGGAAGGTCCTGGCACTGTACCTGGAGATGCTGTGCTCCACCTGGACACCCTGCGAGCTCTCCGACTCCTCGGGGACCCAGAGATCACCAATATCCTGCTGGTCCAGGGGGTCTGTGGGAGACAGAGCTGTGATCTTACAGCCCCCTCCTTCTGTGGGCTACTGTTTTGCTGGAAAAGAAGCCCCCTGGGCTCTGGTCCTGCGTGGATCAGGCCATGAATCTCTGTGACCCTCAATTTCCTCACCTACAGAGTAAAGCAATTAGAAACATCCCCTCAATGGCTCAAGGGGGCCCCACCGCATGGTACCTGGCACCCCTCATGGAAGCCCAGGAACCATGGCTCCTGCCCTGTCACTCAGGTCTGTGAAGAGCAAATGAATAACGGACGGGTCTGAAAATCCTGTGCAAAACCCTGAGCTGTCTACACAAGGGATGGGTTGTTACTACATGACTATTTTCCTGTCCCCTCTTGGGTATCCCTGGAGCCTTCCGGCCCTGATAGAGTTGAAAATTCATGTTTCTTCTTCCTCCTCTTTAGAAATAAGTGGTGGAGGTGGGGTTTGTGTAGGCAAATCCTACTCTTGTTCTCATTTCCACATGGATACAGGTGGATTGGGGAAGGGGAGAATCGGAAAGGGACCCGGCCACCTGGCACTGCTCTCCTTTGAGACACAGTGGCTTTCTTGGAGGGCAGTCCCTGAGCTTAGCTTCCTTAGAGGATAGTCCCTGAGCTTGGCTTTCCCAGAGGGTGGTCCTTGGCCTTAGCTTTCCTAGAGGTTGGCCCTGTGCAAGCTTAGGTGGGCAGGAGTGGCACTGACTCACTGCTCAAGCTCCAGAGGAGGCGTCCAAGGCAGTTCAGAGCAGGAGGGCTGTGCGGTGTCACTCTCTACCTCTCCCTAGCACTCAAGGGAGACCCGAGGTCACCAGGATGGATACCAGTACCTCCAGTCAATCCTATGTGTGGGCACACGTGCACAAGCGTACACTCCTGAGGATGGAACCCAGAATCTCACACATGCCAGGGGAGAGCTCCGCCATTGCACTAAGCCCTCAGCCTCACCATCTCCATTTGAAGATGAGCAAATGGAGGCCCAGAGGAAGGAAGCTCATTGCCCAGCACAAGCAAGGATTCTTTTTTGGGGGGTATTTTTCTGCCCCAGATTGGTGTTTAATTTATGTGTGTTGCTCTATTGGCTGGTTGGGTGAGTGAATGAATTAATCTGTCACTCCTTAAGGACCACCTATAATGTTAACATACTAATGGGATATAGATAGAAAAAGTGGTTCAAGGACACAGGGCCAAGGCTAGCTCGGGCAGTGTCAATGCAAGCTAGAGAAAGACGCTGTTCCTGCAGGTGATACAGCTGTGCACCAGGCAGCACAGCTCGGCAAGAGGCAGGCATCTGGGCTGGATTTTTGGCTCCCTTGTACAGTAAGCAACCTGTACAACCATCCATGGGAGCTACATTGTAGGTCTTCCCAGGGTCCCTAAGAGCCCAGAGGCTGTTCCTGCACCCACATGCCCAAAACCTGAGGCCTAACGGCAGGTTAGATGCACAGTCAGCCACTCACTCACCTGCCAGCACCTCCACCAGCACCTTCTGGAGCGTGTCAGCCTCATGGCCCCGGAGGCTCTGGCACTGGTAGAGACCTGCATCACGGGCTTGAAGATTCCTCAGTGTAATGGTGAGCGTGCCGCCCAGGGCGTCATCCGTGATGGCCGTGCTGCCATTCCTCCTCTTCAGGAAGGCCAGCAGCCACAAGCTGTGTGTGCTGACCACGCGCTGGCACGGACCCTGCTCACCTAGCTGGCGGCACCAGGCCTTACGCCGTCCCCAGTGCTTCACAGAGTCATAAGGACAGGAGACCTGCAGGGACTGGCCCGCGACGCCCTGCCATATTGTGGTGTTGAGGGCTCGGGACAGCTCTGGAGAAGAGACACGCATTCATGCTTTCATTGATTCACCAAGTATTTATTGAATACCTACTCCATGCAGTGAACCAAACAGATAAAAGTCCTGTCTTTAAGGAGCTGAGGTTCTTGTAGAAGTTGGGAAAAGGTGGCATACTCCTGGCAGGTGTTTGTGGGAAACTGGTTCTTAAGTCTGGTTTTCTCACTGTTGGATTTGCTGGGTGTCTTTGGAGAAGTAACTGACCCTCTCTGGGTCTATTTCCAGAAAGATGTGGTCTTAAAGCCTTTCTAGGTCCACTTTGCATATCTTCCCCTGTCATATGGGATCAGGACCTCTCCTCTCCCCTCTCCATCTCAAGAGAGCAGGGCCAGTGGTCTCCTGAGGCATGCGCTGGGTCCCCAGGGGGCAGGACTGGGCCTTTCTCTGCCCCCGCCACACTTGCCTGCTCTGTGGCCATCCACATGGTACCAGCTCCCCATTCTCTTCCCTGACCTTTAGCTCCCAGCTTCCCTATTTCTGTGGTTTTGTTCCCCTTTCAGGAAGGACTTGTCTCAGAGCTATTTTGGGGGGAGACATGAGGCTGCTATTTTGGGGGGTCCTCTTTGGGGTGGAGGAGATGGACTGAGCACCAGCTTGTTGCCAAGGTAGGGGCGACAAGGGAATCACCCAAACCTTCTGCCTCCTCCCACGCTGCCTCCAGCCATGACCATGACAGAATCCTGAAAGGTGGAATCGTGGAGCGGGTGGCCTGCCTTTCGGAATTGAATACCCACTGTGCAAAGTCCTCTCCACACATCAGCTTCTCCAGCCCTTGCAGCCCCTACCTTGGCAACGGGCCAGTGCCCCCCACCTCTCCTTCCACTTCTGGCTGAGAGGCTGCAGGGATAAGACTCGGGGTGCAGCCTCTCCTCTTGCCCAGGTTTGCCCATTGCTCTGTGGGAGCAAGAGGTGCCTGTCCCCTAACAGAAAGAGGTAGTCAGTCACGTGGGAGGATTGGGGTGTCACTGCCCCCACACCGTTGGCCCAGACCTTCAGCACCCTCACCTCCCAACAGGAGCTGAGGTTGGGAGGACCTTCCAAGAGTGAAAGGGACTCCTTAGGATGCAGGTGGCAGTCCGGGGCATTTTGCCTTCCTTCCCTCTCTCCTCCTCCACCACTCTGCTTACACTTAAGTGACTCACAATTTAGGGGGTCTTAGCAATGCCTCCAACACTTCCCCCAACTGCCAGCTAGTGCCTGAGGTGCCACCCTCAGAACTGCTTCCCTTCCTGAGTGACCAGATTCCACTGGCCCCTTAACCCTCCACCGCGTGGAGTCTGACCTGCGTGGGTTGGACCCTGGGGCGGTGCAGTGCAGGACACTTGGGCACACAAGGACCTCAGCCTCCTTCACAGTTCCACTCGGTGCCCACCTCCACCCACAGCCCAGCCCCACACTCAGGGAAGGGGAGGGAAAGAGGACATGGGGA
This sequence comes from Pedetes capensis, assembly GCA_007922755.1. Classification (NCBI taxonomy): domain Eukaryota; kingdom Metazoa; phylum Chordata; class Mammalia; order Rodentia; family Pedetidae; genus Pedetes; species Pedetes capensis. Next base: position 3,792 of record VMDO01004550.1, read on the forward strand.
GGGGAGGGGATACCTGTGAGGAAGAGCAGGAGAAGCGGTCGGAGAGGCTCCATGTCCCCCTTCGCAGCGGCGGAGGACAGACCCAGGGCACCTTATGCAAGATCGTGTCTTTCCCTTGAAGTGCAGAAAAGAGAGGGTGAGGCATGTCAGACACTGCCCACAGGAACTGGGCTCCTGGGGATTGAGCAACAGTCAGGACTGGGGTCTGGCTGGCTTCATGATTCAGAGAAGCGGGGGAGGGGAGGGGAGAGTTGGGGCGGCCACTGCAGCCCTAGCTGGAAGATGCCAAGGATCCCTGACCTCTGAGAGGCCAGCTGCCTTCTGCCAACCCTAGCCAGTGTGGCCCCACATGGCTGGGACCCGTCATGGTTGGAGGCTGCTCAGTTTCCTCGCAAAGGCAAGCACCAGCTGTCTATAGGGAATTATCCAACCCCCATCTTGCCCCCCCGATTGGTAATCAAGGATGTCCCCTTAATAGCCCAAGGAGTGACATCTGGTTTCACTCTCTATTTGAATGTCACTCCTAAATTGGTTTCAGTAGCCCCTTGCGCCCCCACCTGACTGTCATCTTGAGGCAGTTATCCAAGGGCTATATAAACAAAGCTCAGTCTGCATATGAGGTGGCTGCTGATGGTAATGCTGAGAGCTGCAGCTGCTGATGGTGGTGCTGAGGACTGCTGGCTGCTAGCTTCCTGCTGGGAACTCTCTCTGTCTGACCACCAACAAAGAAAGAACTCTCTCTGGATTCAACCAGCAACATGGAGGCATCTCTCCTTGTGACCACCGAGACCAGGATGACTAGACGGCACTCTCAAAGAAAGATGAACTACAAGCAAGCTGAGGAAAGCAACTTGGACCCAAGAGGCATAAGCTGAGGATAGTCTCTGGTCCCAGCACTGGAGACAGAAGAGCCACAGCTGCCCCTGAGGCAGCAAAAAGACCTGCAGCACTTAGGCTACTAACACTTGTTTGGGTTTCTCTCTGCCCTTGTGAGGGCAGAGAGAGAGACAATAAAAAGCTGCTTTTGGTCCCCACAAGGCAAAAGCACCTGAGGCTTTTCATTTCTCCCATCTCCCAGCATTCCCAAGGGCTGCAAGAGTCCGCACCCCTCACCCGAGGGTCACAAGTGACTTGTGTTTAGTTATCTGTGTACACCACCACACCGCCCATAGGAACATCTCGGCCAGACCAGGAGGTGCAAGCTCCACAGCTGGCTTCAGTGCCTGCCTGAGTACCACCTCTCAAGGGATAGAGAATAGATGCTTACCTGAGGTCAGGACCCTCACCAGCCCTTTCTAGTCCTTCCCTCCAGGGCTGGAGCCCAGAGTAAGGCAGCAGCTAAGAACATGGATCTAAAACCTAGACTTCTGCTTCCTGTATGTATAACCACATTCCCATAACCCCTCTGTGCCTTAGTTCCCATATCTGTAAAATGGGAACAATGATAGCATACAATGTTATCATAGAGTCCAACAAGTAAAGGACTTTGGGACAAGGCCTGAGATGCAGGAAACATTCAATATGAATTAACTATTGCTATTATCTTAGCTGCCTGCAGCTGTAGCCCTGTGGCATCTGATCCCATCAGATCTCAGAAGCTAAGCAGGGTCAGGCCTGGTTAGTACTGGGATGGGAGACTGTCATGGAACACCAGATACTGTAGGCCTGGGATAAGGACCCAGCAAGCCACTCCCAAAAATTAGCCATTGAAAAACCCTATGAACAGCAGAGAAGCACTGACAATAGTGTTTCGCTTGTTGTACATAGGATTGCTATGAGTCGGATACCGACTCCATGGCACCTAACAACAAATTAGCTAGCAGGAAAAGGGAAAACAGGCTATCCAAGACAGGGAGAATTTTGTGTGCCTGAAACTTCCCGCTTGAGTTTAGCCTCCTTGGAACTGCTGGGTGACTGGGTGATGCCTATGCACTCATTCACACTGGCATTTATTTCAGGCATGTGGCACGGTGAGCTCCTGACCATCCAGTGGGACAGAATAGGACTTGGAATTTCTGGAGTTCTAGGGGTAGAAGGTGTTCCACCAGTACGGGTCCCCATGAAGGACAGTCCAGGCACAGGTCCCAAATGTGCAAAGGTGTAAAATGGCACAGTGAGTCAGGGATGGAGTGGAAGAGGCTTCCAGCAATTTCCAGGGGCAGAGATTGAGTTGTGTTGGGGGCAATGGTGGGAGAGGCTGGGGAGCCCACAGGGGCCTGTAGATGATCAGGCTCTGGGTTCCTGCATGCACTTGCTTGGCCATTCTTTTCTTCACTTGTTTGCTCATGCCCACTGCTCATGGGCCATGTGGATGGAGGGGATCCTGTAGGTGGAGATTGTGGGGAACAGAAGACAGTCCTCCCCAACAGAAGCCAACGTGGCCCTAATACCTGTGGGTCCCTGGATCTCTACAGGAACCCTTCTAGAGTCTTTCTCTAAAAGTCAGATTTATTGGTGTGTAATTTATATTCACAAAAAGTCACCCTTCTGAGGCATCTATTGTTGGGTGCCATCGAGTTGGATTCGACTCATAGCAACCCTGTGTACAACAGAGTGAGACACTACTCAACACTGTGCCATTCACACTATCTTATGTTTGTGCCCATTGTTCCATCCATTATGTTTCTTCTCATTTTGAGTCATGGCACATCAGTAAAAGGAGGTCCCAGAGGCTTTATTCCATTCTCATCATTAAAGTTGACTCTACTTTGAGGAAGCAACTCTTCCCCAGTCGTTTCTTAAATGCTTTCCAGCCTGAGGATTCATTTTCCGGCACTATATTTGGCAGTGTTTTTCTGCTATTCATAGAGTTTTCAATGGCTAATTGTTTCTGGAGTGGGCTGCTGGGTGCTTCTCCCTAGTCTGTCTTAGTATGTAAGCTCAGCTGAAACCTGTCCACCATGGGTGGCCCTGCTGGTATCTGAAATACAGGTGACATAGCTTCCAGCATCACAGCAACACTCAAATCCCCACAACACAACAAGCTGACAGACACACGGGGGATGAGGCATATAGTTTTATGAATTTGGAAAAATTCACACCTGTGTAACAATCACCACAATCAAAAAGCTCATCAACAAACACCACAATACATAATACTGCTATCATTTCCCCAAAGCTCCCTTATGCTCCTTTTAACCAATCTTTTCCATTCCAATCCAGGCCCTGACAACTTCTGTTCCTATAGCTGCCCACCCTTTCTAAAATGTCATAGACAGGGAGACGTATGGTATGTAGCCTTTTGAATCCATGAAGCTGCTTTTTTTCAGTCATTTATTACTTTTTATTGCAGAACAGTTTGTTGTATGGTTGGGCCACAAGTAGTTGATCCATTCATCAGCTGAAGCACACTTGGGGTGTTTGTAGTCCAGGGCAATTATGAATAAAGTCATGATAAACATATATATTGTAGAAATCAGGTAATGGTGCTTCAAAATGTTTTTGACTGCTCTTTTGTTGTTAGGTGCCATCAAGTCAAGTCCAACTCATAGTGACCCTCATAGGGTTTTCAGTGGCTATTTCGGGATTGCCTTGGGAGTGGGTTGCCACATCCTTCTGCCATTTTACGGTTCTGGGAATCGAACTCGGGACCTCAGAGACTGCAGAGCAGTGCTCTACCAACTGAGCTAAATCCCAGCCCCTTTCACTGCCCTAGTTACTTTATTTTGCCACGTAAATTTAGAAATAGCTTGTTGATTTCTATACCCTCCAACTCTAACACTCTCTCTCTCTCTCTCTCTCTCTCTCTCTCTCTCTCTGTCTGTCTCTCTCTCTCTCACACACACACACACACACACACACACACACAGCCTGTGGGCTTTTTATTGGGACTACACTGAGAGACATCCTAACATTATTGAACCTTCTAGACCATGGGCATAGTTTAGCCTTACATTTGTTTATTTTGATTGTGGTTTCTTTCCTCAGTGTTTTCTAGTTTTCCTCATACAAATCTTGCACATACTTTGTTAAATTTTTACCTAAGTATTTCATGACTTTTTAATTTGCCATTTTAAATGTTTCTAGCTTTCTATATCTTAGGTGAAAGCAGAACTCAGAAGCGCCATATGTCTTTATTTTATTTGCTGTTTATGCTTCATCCCAGCTCCTTCTGCCCCTTCCTTCGTACTTGAGGAAAGGATCTTCTTTTATTTTTTTAAACTACAGAGCAATTGACAGGTATAAAGAAAGATTTGCCAATTACTTACAGCACATGCATATCAAATGCTCTCTCCTTTTAGCTTGTGCTAATTTGTGGGTCACTTTCTTGGTATTCGTATCTGAGCACAGGAACACTTCTGCAGCACCTTACTCCCAAACACGACAGCTTTCCTTTGCTTGTGCTAAATTCAGCTCCCAAGATACCTCCTAGCTCATGGCTAGGCACAGAGATATTTTTCTTTGATTGTTACATCTGAACCCCATCACTCACTGATGCATGCCTTCATTCAACCCCCATGCCGGTGTCAGGACACGTGCTGGAGAATGCACATGTACCTCGAGCCTTGATGTCCCCCCGATATGGTTCTGACCGTTGCTGAGAATGCTCCAGAATCAGAAGCAAGACTGCACAGGCCTGGCACTCCGGGGATGTATGGCATACTCCTGATGCCTAACTTCATCTAGACCTTGCCGCTGCTGGGCAATCCTTTTCAGAATTCCTAGAGGCCAGCTGGGCACAGCAGCGCACACCTGTGATCCCAGAAACTGAGGTGGTGGAGGCAGGAAGATCTGAATTTCAAGGCCAGAGGAAGCATGCATAACTGCCTCAAGATTAAAAAAAAAAAAAGTTTAAAAGGGGCTGAGGGTGAAGCTCAGTGTGCTTTGCCAAGAATATTTGAGACTCTGGATTCAACCCCCAAGTATCACAAACAAAATCAGAAAATTTCTTGGAACCCCCCATAATAACTGTTCCAAATGTCACCCTCCCCACTGGCCTCTTCTTCTGCCCTGGGAATTGATGGAGACCATCAGATGCAAGTGTCCTCACCACCTCTCACTTCTTCCAATACCTGCCAGCTGCACTGTAGCCAACATGAACAGCCAGGGAAGCACCAGATTCTCATCCGGTCCATAGCCAGCACGAGAACCTTGGCCATCTGGGGCACAGGCATGACTGGAGCCCACACTGGAACAGGCCTCTCAGAGCTGGAGCAAATCAAGCTCTATTAGGACACACCGCCAGCCCATCATGGAAAAGCCCTTCCCAACCCTGCCTGAGAAGTGGGGCTTGGGCTAGTTGGTGTTGTCGAGCCCACTACTGTCTGGGGCCACCAACCACAAAGGGCAGAGCCCACACATGTCACTCATGACAAACACCCACAAAAGACTTACTTCTCTTTCCCACGAAAACAAAAATTAAAAAAAAAAATGATATGTCATTTCAACTTGAACGTGACAATGAAGACTTTTCATGGCAGTAACTTCATTTCTTAAACATTTGTTGTAATACTTAGGTTGTCCTATGTCTATTTAGCCAAATGTATTTAGCTTGCAAAGTATGTTCAAGGCCCTGGCTTCAACTCTAAGTACCGAAAAAATAAAATAAATAAATTGAAAATAAGAAAGGAAGAAAGAAAAGAAAGAAAGAAAGAAAGAAAGAAAGAAAGAAAGAAAGAAGAAAGAAAGAAGATAGAAAGAGAAAGAAAGAAGAATGAAAGAAGATAGAAAGAGAAAGAAAGAAAGAAGAAAGAAAGGAAAAAGAAACAAAGAAAGAGCAAGAAGAAAGAGAAAGAAAGAAAGAAAGAAAGAAAGAGAGAGAGAGAGAGAGAGAGAGAGAGAGAGAGAGAGAGAGAGATCCTGCTCTGGCCAGGGTCAGAGAGGATGCCCACTCAGCCCGCACATGGGAGCAAAGTGTGGCCGAAAAGACCAGGAGGGGCAGATCCTGGAACTACAGATTGTAAACACCCAGGGTTTGGCTTCCTATAGATCTGTGCTCAAACCCAGCTCTTATCTGCTCTTATGCAGCCTTGAGCCAGTGTCTGGCTCTCTGAGCCTAGCTTCACTACCCAGATTTGTAAAGCTGTGGTGCATGGTTGAGTAATAAAAGAAGCTGGGTATCATTTTCCTTCCTCCTCCATAGATTCTCTCTGAAATTTTTCCTTTTTATCCCACCTACCTCCTTCCTATTGGAGAAGGACATGGCAATCTAGTCTCAAGGCAATCCCTAAACAATCAGGCATTGAAAACTCTATGAGGGTTGCTATGAGTCAGACATGACTCCGTGGCACCTAACAACAATAACCTCTTTATAGTCCATTTTCCTATTCCCAGATGACCACCCCTCTGCTCTGAAGATCCCAGCCACTTGTCTCCTCACCTATGTGCTCTCTGCCAGCGTCTCCCATTTTCCCTCGCTATCCCCACCCCTCCTCTGTCTTCATCATCTCAAGGACATCTGAAAAGCCCGACACTTGCCTCTGCTTCCCTTGTGCATGTCCTGCCATGCCCTGCCCCCACAAGTCCCCTGAGGCCACCAGCTCCACTCCCTAACACCCACACACCTCTTTGAAACTTTTTTTCAACCTTATATTATGCAGGATTTGAAATATGTACAAAAGTAGACAGAATAGTATAGTAAACCCCATCCACCAATCCCCCATCTTCAACAGCATGTCAACTCAGTCAATTTTGCATGATCTACCTCTTTCTCACATTCTTTTTTTTTTTTTCTTCATTTTGGGTTTGTCTGTTTGTTTTTGGTTTTGATTTTGTCTTTTGAGACAGGGTCTCACTGTGCAGCCAGACTGGTCTCAAATTCACTATGCAGCCCAGGCTGGCTTTGAACTCAAGATCCTTCTGCCTCCACTTCCCTAAAGCTGTGGTTACAGACATGAGCCCCCATGCCCGGTTCTCTCATACTATTTTGAAACAAATATGATGTCATTCATAGCTGCTTCCACTAACATGAATCTTTTTTTAAAAAAATTGAAATAATACTTCAGGATTTTCCAGTAGTTCCAACATTGTCCATATGCATTTTATAGGTTTAAAAAATCTGGATCCAAATAAATTGACACATATAGCTGGTTAATGTGATATGTCTATTTTAATCTATAGTTCCCCCTCCACTTGTTTCTTCTTTTATAGTTTATTTGTTGAAGAGACCAGACGACTTGTTCTGTAGAATTTCCTACAGTGGGGACTTTGCTGATTCATCCCTCAGTGTTGCTTAACTCTGTCCTTTGTCGTCTTCATTTTCCACAAACAGATCCTTAGCTATAGAGCATATATATATTTCTATATATATTTTTTCTATATATATTTCTATCTCTATATATCTATATAGAGAGATATATAGAGATATCTATAGATATATCTATCTATATTTCTATCTATCTATATATGTATATGTATGTGTGTGTGTGTGCATATATATATATATATATACATATATGTTGTTGTTGTTAGGTGCCGTTGAGTAGGTATCCAACTCATAGCGACCCTCTGTACAACAGGGGAAACACTATTGTCAGTGCTTCTCTGCTGTTCATAGGGTTTTCAATGGCAGATTGATTTTTGGGAGGGGGTTGCCAGGTCCTTCTCCCAAGCGTACAGTATCTGGTGTTCCCTGGCAGTCTCCCGTCCAAGTACTAACCAGGCCCAACCCCGCTTAGCTTCGGAGATCTGACGGGATCAGATGCCACAGGGCTATGGCTGCAGATATATATATATATATATATATATATATATATTTCATAGATGGTGGTGTGTGCTTTCAGTAGGAGGGCCCTGACATAAGATGAGGGTTCTACCATAGTCTTTCCTCAATACCCAAACTCACTGATTGATTTGAGGCTGCAGAAGCAAGCATTCCTTCTTCATGTGTTACTCAGGACACCTCTGAGGACTGATTTGTTCTCATCCACTGCTTGACTTGTATAAAAAAAAAAAAAAAAAAAAAAAAAAAAAAAAAAAAAAAAAAAAAAAAAAAAAAAAAAAAAAAAAAAAAAAAAAAAAAAAAAAAAAAAAAAAAAAAAAAGGCACATCTGTGATCCCAGCACTCAGGAGGGCGAGGCAGGAGGATGGCAAGTTTAAGGCCAGTCTGGGCTGCATATTGAGACCCTGTCTCAAAATCAAATCAAATAAATAAATAAATAAATAAATAAATAAGTTTTAAAAGGCAGGAGGAATGCTTTATTTTTTCTTTTATTAACTTTTTTTTTTTTTTCAATACTAGGGGATTGAACTCAGCTCCTTTTGCATATTTTACAAGCCCTATACCACTGAGCTGCACCACCAGACTTTTATTTTTCATTCTGAGACAGGGTCTTGCTAAGATATGCAGGCTGCCTCTGGCCTCAAACTTCTGATCCTCCTGCCTCAGTCTCTGGAGTCACTGGGATTATTAGCATCCATTAGCACTCTTCAATTGTGATTTATTAGATATAACTTTTGGTATAGTTATAAATGAATCATTTAAATAGATTTGCTACATCTCAATTCATTGTCATTGTTATCCTTGCTGATGTTCAGATACTTCCATCTTTGACCCGTAATTAGTTCCTTAATCCTTTGTGCTAATGTAAGTAGTCTTCAATAGCTTCTTTACCATCTGGAATGACAAGATGCTCCAGGCATAGCTTGTACATTTCTTGTTAGAACTGAGTCAGTCATTTTTCAGGGAGCCCTGGACCCTTTTCAGTAAAAAATCAGTATCTCAGTGCCTTGAACAGTAGTACACACCTATAATCCCTATAATCCCAGCACTTGGGAAGGTAAGGCAGGAGGATCATGAGTTCAAGGTCAGCCTGGGCTACATAATGAGACTTTGTCTCAAAAAGAAAAAGAAAATCAGTATTTTAAAATTGCAATCTGGGCATTATGGAGGCCCATTGCTACTAGGATAGTCACTGTCTCTAGGCTTTTCAGTGGACAAAGGTATGAAATGTGTTTTCTTTTAAACTAATTCTTCAAGAATTTATCCTGATACTTCTAACAGACAACCAGGACTATACATTGTTGTTGTTAGGTGCTGTCGAGTCATGTCCGACTCATAGCGACCCTCATAGGGTTTTCAACAGCTGACCATTTTCAAGATTGCTTTGGGAGTGGATTGCCATGTCCTTCTCCCATTTGTGTGGTGCTGGGGATGGAACCGAAGTCCTCAGAGAGTGCAAAGTAACATTCTACCCACTGAGCCAAACTCCAACCCAGGACTATAGATAGCATTATTATTTAGCACCTTTTATCTTGCATTTTTATTTATTTCAAAAATAGTTTTATTTATGTATACAAAATGGAGAGATGTTTTATCCATAACCTCTATTTCCCAAAAACAATTAGGAACTTTTTAAAAAAGAAACCCACACCACAAAATTTAAAAGGGACAGAGATTCTTCCATTTTTCAATTGCTATTAGGCTAGTAAAAATAAAAGAAAAAAGACAAAGCTTGTTCTACCAGGAATCACAAGTTAGAACTGAGCATTCTCCAAAGCAGAAATAATATAATGGCATTTCCGGCAAAGATTATTCAACACTCTTCCCCAACATCCATGACTACCTATCAGAGCAGTTAAATCAGGTCAAAATAGCCCAGTATAATTTGGCTTCGTTGTATAAGGCCATTATGCCCCTCTAAGAAGTGAATGGGCTGGAGTTTACCTCAGTTGGTAGAGCGCTGCTCCAAACCTTCTGAGGACCTGGGTTCAAGCCTGAGAATGGCAAAAATGGGAGAAAGATGTGGCAGACCACTCCTGAAATAGTCAGCCATTGAAAACCCTATGACAGTCACTATGAGTTGGACCTGACTCAATGGCACCTAACAACAAGCAAATAAATCAAAACAGAAAATATGAAATCAAATTAAAAGATACTGAGTTTGTCGAGTAAATTGTTAGTTCCTTGTTGTTACCCCTTTCTAAACACTAATAAAGAAAATATTTACTATGAAGAAAATTTTATTATACGTACCACTAACCAGGAATTTTTGTAATTGTTGTTAGGTGCCTTCGAATTGGTATTCAACTCGTAGTGACCCTACGTACAACAGGCAAAACACTATTGTCAGTGCTTCTCTGCTGTTCATAGGGTTTTCAATGGCAGATTGATTTTTGGAAGTGGGGGGTTGCCAGGACCATCTCCCAAGCCTCCAGCACCTGGTGTTCCCAGGTGGTCTCCCATCCAAGTACTAACCAGGCCCAACCCTGCTTAGCTTCTGAAACCTGATGGGATCGGATGCCACTGTGGTAGAGCTGCAAGCTTTTTGTAATTAGTTACTACATAAATGTTACCTAGTGTCATTGTCCAAATGGCATGGCCATTTAATACCCACAACTCACTGCTGCACTTACAAAGAGAATTTTTATGTTTTATGTAAGCGCATCTATCAGTGAAGATGTAACACTGTGATGCAATCTAACACCCATGATCCAATGTTTTACAGACAGCAATGTAGGAAGAGAAGTGTTTTTAATCACCTTTCATTTGAATGATCATACTTAAAAAAATAAAGTAGTAATTTAGAAGTTCTAAGTCTGCAAAGGAGATTTTCAAATGTACATATAAAAATGGCTACAGACAATGAGATTTTAAAAAAACAAAATCCTCCATGTCCACATTTCCTTGTAACTGTTGTATCATTTTTTTTTTCCTTCCAGCTGCTTTCTATTACCTGCAAGAGGGGCCTGGATAAGATGAACATTTTGCTTGACTTCTTTGATATCCAGACCTCCTATAAGTATCTATTTATCTTTATTCTGCTCATTATAAATTTACCTTTACATTTCTGTTTGTTCTCTTCAGCTCTTCATTGCTTCCATAGTTTTACTCCATAGCTCTCTCTGGTATTTGGCAGATTCATTTCTATGTTTTTGAAGTTCACAAGAGTTGTCCGCAGTAAGCCCCTTACCCACTGCTTTTCAGAATGCTTTAGTTCACCTGATTGTGCGAGGATTATGTTTCTTTTAATAAGTTTTTGATGGTATTTGGATTGATAGAATCTGAACACCTTGCAATTGTTAAGCATGAACATCATGGTGAAGCCAGGGTAGAAGGACCCTGAGCAGAAATAACACTTTTGATTCTCACATTGAACTCATGTGGAACCCCACCTACCCAGCCCAGGACTTGAAAGGAAGTCTTATCATGCATCTTTTCCTCCTTTATCTCAACGAGAATTCTATCCCAAAATGGTGGGATTAGACTGTCCTATCTCACATGATGGTTCCAGCACCACAGAATAACACCACCATTGGTGTATACTTATACCAATGCTTACAGAAAACTGTTAACATTTTTATTTTGCTGTTTTTTTATTTTTAGAATTTATCCCATTTGGTGTGCACAGTTAAGTTAGTGTGCAAAGTTGTGCCTCTGTCTTATACCACTGACTTGATACACAACTCGATTTGTGTATTTCCTTTATTTCCTGTTTTTTTTGGCGGGGGAGTGTTTTTTATGATATTGTGATGTAATAAGAAATATATATTGAACAAATGGACTCGTCATGAAAGGAGAAGGAACAGGTAGAAGGGGGAGGGCCATGAGAAAGGTGGGAGGGGGCAACATAGGGGGGTAAAAAAGGAGAGAACAATGGTAAAATACAGGATTCAACTCTGAAAATCCCATAATGAATCTCGCTATAGAGTATGCAATGTAAACAAATACTGTACCTCCTAAATATGTACAATTGTCATTACATGTTAATAAAAATGTTTTTATTGTTATATAATGTTTAAGGAAATGGAAGTGTCAGCAATCCTGATTTAATAATTGCACAGTGTATATATGAACTAAATTATGATTCTGTATCCTATAAATGTGTACAGATAAAGTGCAAAGAAACAGGAAAAGGAAAAAGAAAGAGAGAGAGAGAGAGAAAGAAAGAAAGAAAGAAAGAAAGAAAGAAAAAAGAAAGAAAGAAAGAAAGAAAGAAAGAAAGAAAGAAAGAAAGAAGAAAGGAAAGGAAAGGAAAGGAAAGGAAAAATAAATATTTGGTCTCTGCCCCAGGTTCTGGAGACAGAGTTCCTAATATCTTTGTGGATGGAAGTAAGAGAATCTTTTGTTCTAATATTTGCTTTTTGACTCTGGGCTCCTGACACAGAGCTCCTGAGATCTTTGTAATTTTCTGAATGAGGGAACATCTGACATGGAGCTCCTAAGTCCCTCGGACTTTCCTAGCCCACAGGAGCCTCTTTGTTCTAATAAGGCCACCCTTGGTGGGCTCCTGGATAGCATGGGTATCCATGCTAGGGGAACCAATCATGCAATTAAAGGGCTGGACCATTCAGCTCCATCCTTAAACTCTGGGGATGGGAGAGGGACTGAAGGTCAAGTTGACCGCCAATGGCCAATGATGTATTAATTGTGCCTACCTAATGAAGCCTCTAGAAAACCCCAAAAGAACAGAGTTCAGAGAGCTTCCAGATTGCCAAGCATGAGGAGGCACCTGGAAATGACTTAACCAGAGAAGGTATGGATGCTCTGTTGCTCTCCCCACACACCTGGCCCTACGCATCTCTTCCATCTGGCTGTTCACCTGGATGCTTTGTAATACCCTTACAATAAGTGAGTGTGTGTAAGTAAAGTGTTTCTCTGAGTTCTGTAAGCCTCTTGAGAAAATAAATCAAACCACCAGGTGTGGTGGCGCACACCTGTAATCCCAGCGGCTTGGGAGGCGGAGGCAGGAGGATCGCAAGTTCGAGACCAGAGGCAGTTTGCATAACTTAGCGAGACCCTGTCTCAAAGAGTAAAAAAAAAAAAAAAAAAAAAAATGGGCTGAGGGTCCAGCTCAGCGGAGCATGTAAGCGTGAGGCCCTGGGTTCAACCCCCAATACCGAAAAAAAAAAAAAAAAAAAAGAAAGAAAGAAAGAAAATAAATCAAACCCAAGGGAACCCCCAATGTATAGCCCATTGATCAGAAGTATAGGCAATCACCTGGAACGTGAAACCAGCATCTGAAATTGGAGCAGTTCTGGGCCCAAGTCCATTACCCTATGCTATTACAGGTAGACAGCGTCATCATGAGACTGGATTGTAGGACACCTAGCTGGTGTCCGATGGAGAATTGGTCAGTAAGTGGGAAAAACTCATAATCGTTTTTGTGAGTGGAGAAGTCTAGGAAAAGCAGTTTGCTTTGGGTTTTTTATTTGTTTCTGTATTTTATCCCACCTTAGATGGCATTTCATTCACACTCTTCAATGCTCCTCTGTGTCTGCTCTCTAAGAAGTCACGGAAAGGCCTCCTGCCAGCTCTCACCTTCCTTGGCTTTCTGCTGCCTTTGACGTTCTCCCCCACTATGCTGGTTAGTCTCCATGTCCTCCCCACCCTGCCCTAGGCTTTGCCCTATTCAGTCCTATTCTGTTGCTGGGAGACTGACTCTCTACCCTGGACCCCATTGTGCAGGCTCTCCATCCTCAGGCTTGCTGCTGAGTTTGGCTAAAGGGAGACCTTGGTAGGAGGCAGGAGGGTGGGAAGAGTAATACGCAGAATGTTTATTTCCTCCTGCTCCCTGCCCACCCTGACGTGCTTTCCTCCTTTCCGTGTGGCTCCAGCTCTTGCTTGGCAGCAGTAGGACAGTTCTCTCTTCTCACTCTTTCTAGCTTCGGGCTGTTGGGGATGTTAACAGCTCCCCGCCTTTGGATGCTTTGCCACCCCTTGCTGATTCCCTCATCTTTGCCCACTCCTCTGAAAAGAATCCCATTTCAATGATCAGCAATTGAGTTCTTTGGTTTGTGTATCTGTTTGTGGGAGGAAACTTGACCTAGAACTACCTTCTCTTCTTGGGGCTCCTGTCACTCAATAGGAGGAATGGGAAACCCCAGCAGGTCTTCCCCAGGGGCACATTCATTTACCACACAAGTACTTTCCAAACACAAATGCATGCCAGGGCGCAGGGAAGGTGCTGCCTCTGTTGCCTGGAAGCAATGTGATGGAAATCTGTAGTGGCTGGATTGTAAAAGTTCAATACTTTGGGTTGGGGGAATGAAGGGACACCCTCAGATGAGTCACCGTTTGAGGCACAGCGAGAATTTGGGGCATGGGCCAGACCATCTCAGCCAGAAAGGCACACACGGGTTTCTGGTCTGAGTATGGGCAAAGAAGTCAGGATGCCCATCAGGGTAGAAATTCGATCCAGGCTTTGACTACGTAGATCTATAAACTGAAGGCTCATCTGCCATGTCTGGAGCATAATGGCTTAACTAGAGGAGGTTATTAGAATGGGAAAGGTTATTTGAAAGGGAATTGATGCCTTTCTAAAGGGAAGGAAGATGGTTCCCACTGTGGGCACTGATGAACAGCCCAGATGGTGGCGCTGTTTCTCCATAACGCCCTGGTCCACACTGGGTCCAGAGTCCCTGGGCACTTGAGACCAAACAAGGAAATCAGGACTGAAACAAATGTCATCCTAACCTTGTCTAACCAGAAAACGCTTTCAAAACTACTCTAAACTTTTAAGACATTAGCAAGAGCTCTGGAGTTATACTTTGAGTGTGGATTAGAGTAGAAGGGAAAAATAGTCTTTAGGACAAATCAGTGGCTGCAAAATTGAGTCTTCAAGAGTTTTAAGCAATTTTAAAATGGCAATTTAGAAAAATTGATTTTAAAGACCTGTGTGTTGAGATTATATCATAAGATATAACAGTACTTATAAAGTAGATGACCTACATTAATGAAACCAAGAGTTACATGTTAAATATATCTTGTGCAGTCAAAACATTATACCTTCAAGCCACAGGCCATTTCTCCCAGGCCACTTGGCATGGTGTGCTTAGGTGGAGTGCAGGTTTGAAGGGAGAATATATACTATCTACATAAAATGTGTTACATATTTAATAATCATTTTAAGATTATGTTTAATGACTTTTATGTGGAAAATATATAAAAATTCACTCTAAAAATGTAAAGTTGTTCCTAATTGCATCATTTAAAACATTAGCATCGGGGCTGGGAATGTAGCACAGTGGTAGAGCATTTGCCTAATATGTGCAAGGCCCTGGGTTTGTTTCCCAACACCACAAAAACAATTAATTAATTAATTGAAACACAAGCATCTATTGAATGATTATTATTTGTGAGGCATCAATCTAAATATTTTACATTTTGAGAACATTATGTATTAACTATTAGTTTGAAAATTAATGTAATACTATATATTATATTACTCTCTATATTAGTAAATTAGTAATAGATTGCCTGAAGCCGTACCACTGTGGCGTCCGATTCCCATCAGATCTCGGAAGCTAAGCAGCATTGGGCCTGGTTAGGACTTGGATGGGAGACCACCTGGGAACACCAGGTGCTGGAGGCTTGGGAGAAGCACCAGGCAACCCACTCTCAAAAATCAATCTGCCATTGAAAACCTTATGAATATCAGAGAAGCATTAAAAATACTGTTCCTCCTGTTGTACATAGGGCCACTATGAGTCGGACACTGACTCGACGGCACCTAATAACAACAGTAATAGACTGCCTCATTGCCCATGAGGTGGGTAACTGAGATTCGGAGAAATTAAATAATTTGCGCAGAATCACACAGCAAGTAAAAGATAGAACTTGGGCAGGTTAGCTCTGGATCCAGTATGGAATTTCCTCCATGCTTCTAAATCTGTTTCCCCAGAGATAATTGCTATTAATATTTTGGCATTTGTTCATTAGTTTTTATTTCTGCAGTTACACACACAGAGCAGCTCATGTTAGATATGTTAATTTTTGGCTTCCTCTTTTTCATTTAATATACCTTGGACATTTTTCCATATCTACTGATACAGTTTTACTTTATTCTTTGTAACATCTACATAGTATGATGTGGATGTAGCATAACTTATTTAATCAGCCTCTTACTCACAGGTATTGAATTTCTAGTCAGCTCTTACAAACTGAGATAAACATGCCTTAATTTTCCTTATGTTACAATATTCAGAGAAATTGTATTACCAGAGTGAATTATTTGTGCATGATACTTGTTAGTGTCCCTGAAGACATCACTGTTTCGTGGAGCATTAAGGAGCAAACCGACGTATGGGGCACTTCTATTGATGCAGTAAGCTTTCTCAGCTTATCTTGTGATCCACTGTTTTTGTGGTCTAATGTGGGGCATCGTCCTGTTGCTGGATTTGCTCCGGCTGTGAGTGGGAACCAGCCACTGAAGACCCACTGTCTGTTGAGGGTGAGCCTAGCGCCAGAGAACCAGCGTGTCTCCCGGAAACGAGGCTTATGTTCATGGCTACTCTGAGAAGCCTTGAAAAAGGCAGGCTCAGAGATTTATGCCGATGGCAGCTCCTTGCTTCTTTCTTCCAGTGAAGACACTGACTCCAAGTGCTCAGTTCAACACAGCTCTTTAATCCTTTGTCTGTCTGGGTCGGTGGAATGGACCCCGAATGCTCTGTGCGCTGTCCTTATATTCCCTTCAAGGGCCAACCAGGGGCCAATCAGAGATTGCCACGTCATATGGGCATTGGCCAATCAAAGGAGACATGTAAATTTGGGTTTGTAAAAAGGACCAATCAGGGGTGGTTCCTGAACGGTCCAATCAGGAGCCATTTGGTGGTTTGGAAACAGTCAATCAGGTGTCGAGGGGTCTGAGGAAAGGAGTTGGATGCCAGCACCATCTTTGGAAGCTTGATGCCCAGGAGTTCTGGATGCAGGGCAAAGGTTACTGCCCAGGAAACGATTCTCAGAACAAGTGGGCCAGATAGGCCCTGGGGCAAACTGCCTCTCTAGGCAGTGCCCTATGGTGTAAGGCTACTGTCCTGTAGCCAACCCCACCTTTTGTCCATCTCCTACCTGAAACTGTGAAACCATCATTACAACTCAAATACCTCAACCCCTAAAACACCAGAGCCAAAATACCAGGGATCAGAGAATGTGGAGGATTCCCATGGTCACTACCTGAGGCTCAGCTTGTTGGTCTCTGAGTATTGCCTGAGGCCACCTGTCTTCTTCAGTGATGTCACTAACCACACACCAGTGGTTGGCCAAAGGAGCTTCAAGCCAGGGAAACTGGCTTGAAAAGCGATTTGATTAGGAGCTGGGAGATGCCAGCTGCCAGGTACTAACAGCAAGATAAACATGGACTTTGAAAATGCACACCTAGGTGCTGGGGATGCAGCTCATTTGCAGAGCACGTGTCTAGCATGCACAAGGCCCTGGGCTCAACCCTCACACACCCAGGACTGCAAAAAAGAAAAATAAAAGTCACATGCATGTTTCCTTGGAGGGAAGAGCAAATGTTTGTTATTTGGACAACTTTTTATTGGTGTTAGCTGGGGTTTCCTTGAATGAAACCCCATGAAAGGCAGGACCCCATCAAGTCCCGCTCGCAGTGGCATACCCATGTGACAGTCCAGTGGATGGAGAAAGGGGATTGTTTTGTGAAGTCTGGTGCAAATGCGCAAGGGGAAGAAGACCAAACAGAAGAAGGGCTAAGAGCAGTCAGGAAAGAGAGTCCAGGCCAGGTGCCTCAGCCTGAGGGAAGCTTCCCTCAGGATTTAGCATCTACATGAAGATGTACATTTATTTTGACACATCTTAACCCTTGGATGAGACCATATCATTGTTTGCTAAGCTACTTCCTCCTAAAAACACAGGTAGACCCTCTCTTCCAGCTCCTGGTGCAGGAGAGGTGGCCGTGTGATTTTGTTCTGGAAGGAATGAAGTTTGTCACTTCCATGTCTGGCCATGGAACCTCCGGTGAAGTCTCCCACATTCTCTCTCTTCTTTCATTTGCTGCCCACATGGAGGGGGTCCGGTGGAGGCTCTAGAGGTAACAGAGCCTCTTGTGGGAAGGCACTTGGGTCCCTGAGTGGCAGTGTGGAGCAGTCTCTTCATTGAGCTGTCTGGTCTTGTGATAGGAGGGGGAAATAAGCTTGTGTCGGGGTCTCTCGTCACTGCAGCTACCTCTCCCTGACTGACAGACTGTGCAATGCTGGCATTTCTCCCGCATCTCTGGGAGCTTCTCTGTCTTCCTGGACTCCTCTCCTTTCCCTCATCACCTAAACAGGGTCACAGCTCCTCTGACCACATTCTCAGTGCCAGCAAGTTACCCTCATCCTGATCCCTCTCTGGAGCTCCTGACTCACCCCCAGCCTCAGCTCGCCTGCCCTGCTGGTGCACAAGAGGCAAAATGCCTCCATACCAAAACTCCTTGGCCTCACCCCCCCTGCCCAGGCTGCTTGTCTTCCAACTCTCACTGTCACTTACGGCCATCAGGCTTCTCCTTATCAAATTGCCTACACATCCCTGTATTTTCAATCTCCCCTCCCCCTCAGGGTCCACTCCAGATAGAAATCCATCACTCCTCCTCTTCTGCCAGCCTGGCATCCCCCCCACCTCTGTGTCCTCCTGGCTTTGACTCTGTCCCAAACTAGGTGGTGGCTGCACCAAGCTCTCCCCAGTGCCATTCCATCCCCTTCAAATCACAAAATCCAGCGTTATGTCTACACCAGCTCTTGCTTGGACTGTTGCAATAACTGTGTTTGAAAATTGTTGTTGTTGTTGTTGTTGTTAGGTCGGGGAGTGTTTTGTTCTGTTATACACAGGGGTCACTATAAATGTTTAAAAATTGAGACATATTTAAACCAGGTACTATGGCACACACCAGAAATCCCAGCAACTTGAGATTCTGAGGCAGAAGGATAGTGAGTTTGAGGCCAGAGACAGTCTGTGCAATTTAGAGAGAACTTGTTTCAAAATAAAAAAATAAGGGGCTGGGGGTGCAGCCCAGTGGTAGAGCACTTGCCTAGCATGTGGGAGACTCTGGGTTCAACCCCTCAGAACTGGAAAAAAAATAATAAGACAAATTTCAAGCATCCAGAAAAGTGTAGAGAATAATACAGCTGACGCTTGTACTAATCACCTAACTTTGTCAAACCATATTTGGCTATATTTTAAAATGAAGGGAAAAATGGTGAAAATCTAGAAAATAAAAAGTCTATGTTTTCTCTCACATTGTATTAGATGGCATTTTACAGTAAACTTACTTTACACTAAAGTTTATATATACTGCTATGTTTAGGATTTTCTTTCTGTTCTTTCCTTTTTCATATTTAAATGTTATCTCTGTTGCATAAACCTCTGATGTAATGGAAATCTAATATCAGCACATACCGAAAATGAATTTATATGAATTTTTACAGAATAAAGAGGGCATTCAGGCTGCTTAAATTCACATATGGAACTATATATTTTTCTATGATTGTAATCATGGACTCTCAGAATTTGGAAATGTGAGGCCATCTCTCTCTCTCACACCCTCTCTCTCTTTCTCTGTCTTTCTCTCCATGTAGTTATGTGTGTATAAATAATTATGTATATTTAAATAAATCATTACAGACATATTTGAAGTCTTTGGTCAATCTGTGACATAAACATGTATCTAGTTGAGATTTGAATTTCTCTGATTTCTAATGAAGTTAAAAATTATTTATGTGCCTTTGTTATAATTTTCTTATTTGCTTTGTTTTTTCTTTTCCCCAAATGGCAACTGAAAATGCAGTTGCCATTTGAATAAATTTGAATTGATTTGAATAAAATCTTTATAGATTCCACTCACTAATCGCTTATCACATATGAATTGCACACATCTACCTCTTGCCTGTTTCTCAACCTTTCACTTTGCTTCTGGTATTTTCTTTAATACCAAAGTTTCCAATTTTAATATAGTCCAACATGTGGCATTTTCATTTATAGTTTGTGCCTTTGATATCTTGTTTAAGAAAACTTTCTGTACCTGGAAATAGTAAAAACTCATATTTTGTCTAAACATTTTATTGCTTAGCTATTCATATTTAGTTATGTAACCATCTGGAATTTACTTTTGTGCAGACATAAGGTAGGAATCGAATTTGATTTTGCCCCATATGGATAGATGGTTATGTGAAGATTGCTAAATATGCGGTCCTTACCCCCAAATTCAGAATGCCAGCTGTGCCAACTATCATGCCTCCATATGTACCTGGGTCTGTTTCTGGCCTTTCAATTCTGTTGTCTTGGCTGATTTTTCATTCCAGTATTGCACTGTAATTACAACTTTATGGTGAGTCTTAGTTTCTGGTAGAGTGAACCCATCCTCTTTCCCCATAACCTTGTTTTCCAAATTTGTCTTGGCCATTTGTTTTGATATTTTGTTGCTGCATAACAAAGTATCTCAAAGCTAAGTGGCTTGAACCAACCACTAAAAAATAAAATAGAGGAGTCGATAGACACAATCTTGATATATCATAATGTACATAAATAGCAAGTGAAGAGAGGGCCCTCGTGGCAGCTGGAGGCAGACATGCAGGGTTGCCATATGCAATGGGCCTGAAACCTCCTGGGGCTGCAAAGATCAGAGAGCAGCAATCCACCAATGCTGTTATTACTGTGCCCCACCGATACTTGCCAATAAAGGGAGAAAGAAAAAAGAAAAAGAAAGAAAGAAGAAAGGAAGGAAGGAAGGGAGGGAGGGAGGGAGAAGAAAAAAATAAAGGAAAAAGAAAAAAGAAAGAGAAAGAAAGAAGGAGAGAGAGAGAGAGAAAGAGAGAGAAGGAGAAAAAAAGAGCAGCAATCGGCTCCTTCCTCCTCAAATGCTCCTGCCATGGGGCCTGGGGTGTTAGGGTGGCTTGGTTTCACTTACCTGAGCACTGAGGTATGAGAAAATGCTGCACATTCCTGAGGTCACAGCTTTGGAAAGGGGCCTCTGGGCCTTTGGTGATAGTAGGAGAAGGGTGGGAAGGAAGAGCCCAGCTCCTCTTATCTGGGGACACTGGTTAATTGTTAACTGAGCCTGTCTCCCCTTGAACTTCCCAGCTAAGTCGGCTGTACCCCTCCTATCCCCTTGCGCCTCCTGGAGGCTTGTTTTACAAAAGGTCATGCTCACTCTCCTCCCCAGCCCCTTTAGCATTAGCTAGAGTTATGATTGCTTTGTGTTGTCATTTTTTCATACATTTATCCAACACACACACACACACACGCGCGCGCGCGCGCGCACGCGCGCACACACGTGCATGCACACGCACACACACTGAGACTCTTAAGGGAACAAGGGCCCAGAAGCATAATGGTCAAAACATCAGGGTCTAGGATCCACCGTGTACTCGCTTTGTAACTTTGGGAAATTATTTAACCTCTCTGTGCCTCAATTTCTCTATCTGTAAAATAAGGGAAAGCAGCTATCTACTTTAAGCCCTTCATCATGTAGAGGCATCCAGCACACTAGAAACACTTCATCCACGCTGGCACCCTAGAATCAATCTCTTCATTCTCAACCCCAAGCACAATGCCTGGCAGCCCAGAGCACCCATCAGTACTTGTCTAATGATCATAGATCAATCAGCAATGCAGGGAGAAATTGGGAGGAAATTGGCAAAAACCCCCAAACTGGGAAAATGGCTTTTGAATATCTGGTTTGTAAATTAGAAATCTAGGGAAAATGAGAGTAATTTTGTTGAACGTTTGTACAAAACCATTCACAAATCCCCCAAACCTGATTGGACAATTGAACACAAAGCTGATTGGCTCAGGCTATTCCCTGGGCGAGCTATAACAAAGAGCTGCACTGTGGCAGCTCCATCCTTTTCACCCTTTCTCTCGCCCTGACCATCAGCAAGGAAAGACCCCTTTTGGCCCAGACCTTCGACCAACAAGGAAAGACCCCGTTCTCACCCAGACCACTGATGAGGAAACAGCTTTCCAGCTCTCTCGCCCAGACCTTTGGTGAGGAAAGAATGCTCTCCCCCCTCCCCTGCCACCACCACCAAGGAAAGAACCCACTCTCCATCTGATCACTGACGACTCTCCTCGTGACCACCGAGACCACCAACACGGGTGTTTGCCCCTGGAAAGCAAAAGCGCCTGAGGCTATTCCTTTCTCCCATCTCCACAGGCTTCTGGAGGGCTACAGGAGTCTGCGCCCCTCACCCGAGGGTCACAAGTGAATTGTGGTTAATATCTGTGTGCGCGGCACCGCCGCCTGGCTGAACATCCGGGCCAGACTGGGAGGTGCGTGCCCCACAAGCTCCAGGAGCTCCACTCTGAGAAAATTCTTTGGGTTTGGATAGTTCATAAGGAGCTCAACCCCCAGGAGGGCCTCTGGTGCTGAAGCAGGACCAATGTAGACAGGGGACCCAGGCAGGGAGCACCTGGCAAATACAAGCCCCCAGTGGGTATGTGGATTAAAACATAGGCCAAGTGCGGAGGTACAGCTAAGAATCATGAAGAAGCAGAGGTCAGGTAAGGATGCAGGTCAACACCAATGACCCAAGAGCAAGGTGGGGTCAGGTGGGCTAGGCAGGGCAGCTGCTAATAGTCTGCAGCAGTAGCCCTGTGGCATCTGATCCCGTCAGATCTCGGAAGCTAAGCAGGGTCGGGCCTGGTTAGTACCTGGATGGGAGACAGCCTGGGAACACCAGAAGCTGTAGGCTTGGGAGAAGGACCTGGCAACCCCCTCCCAAAAAATCAATCTGACATTGAAAACCCGATGAACAGCAGAGAAGCACTGACAATAGTGTTTCTCCCCTGTTGTACAGAGGGTCGCTATGAGTCGGATACTGACTGGACAGCACCTAACAACAATAAGATTGCAGAAAAACTTGAGAAGGCAGAGTCCCCAGGAGCAGGGTGACCCTCAGAACACCTACTCCCTTCCTGCACCTGCCTCCCTCACTGGGAATGCCTGTCCCACAGGTGTGCACAGTCTGTCCCCTCAGGGCTACAGGCTGGAGAGAGAACCACATCCTTGACACTGGAATTCAGGAAGCAAGAGGTGGCCCAGTGAGCACACAGCCACAGTTAGCAGAGTGGATATGGTTTTCCGGGAAAGGCAGAGGCGCCCACATCACTTCTGAAGGAGCTGTATGGATGGCCTGCCTGGCAAGGGCTCAGGAGACTCCTGAGTAGTGGGCACAGCCTACGTCTCTGCATTTCTCCTAGGAGGGTCGTCAGAATCCCATGAGTGGGAGGGAGTTAGAATCAGGAGTAGGCAGGAGTGAGGAGCTGGGGGCAGGGGCCGGGGGAATGGCAGAGCCTCCCAGCAGGCTTAGAGGTCCTGAGGAACTTGCACAATCCGCCCAGATTACATAGGCTTAGTCAGGAAGGAAGTGGCAGCCACAGAGGGCAGGGAGAATGGGGTTCCTGAGAGGCCCAGGCCCAAGCCCCTGTCTGGTTGCATCTGTCCTGGACCGGGGGATGGCAGAGGACAGAGGTCCAGAATCCCTCTTACCCCCATTGTGCCCACAGCCTGCCCATGGCAGCCCTCTGGGGTGATTAGGATTTCCTGTCCTTTGCTTCTTCTTCCTCTCCTCCTCCACAGGAGAGTATGGCCCCTGATAGTCTGCGGTCTTCTTAGCCACACGAAGTTACCACACTGCTGGTGGAGTAGCTTTGCACCTTAGAGAGCACCTAGTAAGTGCTCCCTGCCCAGTGAGTTCTGCCTTCAGTTCCTGGCCTCTCCCTCTAGGGCAGGTGATGTGAAAGGCTGGCTTCCGTTCGCAGGGATGCTGGTATATTCCACAGACAGAGGAGGGTCAGGTGTCGGCTTCCAGTGAGCGTGGGTGTTAGCATAGATGGAGTCCTCACCGCCCGAGTGGTTTAGGTGGATGAGTGAAGCATAACAGATGGTACCAGCATCCTCATCAGAGACAATCTGCTGATCGAAACCCTGGGAATCAAAGAGGGCCGAGGTTCACTGTATGGATCACAGCTGCAGTGGCCAGTTGCCTCTGGGTGGCCAGAGTTGGGTGAATGGCAGGGACTAGAATAATATGTGGGACAAGGTATTGGTCCCTAACAGCCTCTGAGAATGGATGGCTGGGAAAAGTTGTTTCACCATCACTGAGCATGCTTAGCTCAGTTGGTAGAGCACTGCTCTGCACACTCAGAGGCCCTGGGTTCAATTCCCAGCACCACAAAAAAGGGAGAAGGACCTGGCAGCCCACTCCCAAAACAATCCTGAAACAATCAGCCATTGAAAACCCTATGAATAGCAGAGAAGTGATAGTGCTGGGCTTGGCACAGTGTTGGGGAGTGTTCTGTTCTGTTGTACACAGGGTCACTATGAGTCAAACCCAACTTGACGGCACCAAACAACAACAGCAGCAGCAATAACAACAAGCGTGTTGAGAAGGAGGAGGATAAGGCAGCCGCTATGGCTGGGCACAAGCACCCGGCATTGGCTTTTGTACAAAACTCAGACTGAGGCTCCTCTTCAGATCCACCAGAGCAGAGAAACTGTTTTACAAACTCTCCAATTGATTTTTATGCACACATGAGCTTGCGCAGCATCAAGCTAGGGAAGTACTTGGTAGGGATGTTATTTGTACAAATAATTCTAGCATTACACAGAGGGTTGGGCCAGATGACTTTAGATGCTCCCAATCCTGTGGTTCTGTTATTCCAAAACTCTCCAATCTTTAGGCCAGATAGACTTATCCAAGAGAACTGCCCAGGCCTTACCCTGCTGTGGGATTTTAGGGAGCCTCGTTGTTTACCATTGTGTTTGCCCCACAGCAACTGCACCAATGGCAGCCAGTCTTTAGGTTGCTCATGACCTATAAGATAGAAAAAGCTCCCTCCCACCAGGGTGAAGTTCAAGGCTGGGTCAGCTAACTCTCTCTCTCTCTCTCTCTCTCTCTCTCTCTCATTGGGAAATACAAGAAAGGAAAACACGTAGACAGAACACGAGGCAGCAGGGGCATGAGCGGTCACGAGTGTGTGTCAAGATTTAGAGTAAATAGAAACTATGAGTAAGTGCAGACCGGGGAGTTAAAAAGAACAGCCACCACACAGGTGCACAGGAAACTGGTTTTCTGTGTCCTGGGGAAGGGTCACTTCTACTCACAGTAGTCTTCTCCTGCTGGCCTGAAAAGTCCTCATAGACATGGGAGGATTCATTCTCACCTGCAAAGAAAATAACCAAGGTTAGCAGAGGAACCTCCCCCACCTACCTTCCATGGAAATAAGGGAGAGCTGAGCCAGATGTGGTGGTGCATGTCTGTAATCCCAGGCAGGAGGATCGGGAGTTTGAGGTCAGTCTGGACTGCATAGTGAGACCTTGGAAAGGAAGGAAGGAAGGAAGCAAGGAAAAAGAGAGAGAGAGAGAGCAAGCAGGGAAGAAAGCAAGAGAAGAAAGAAGGAGAAAGAGAAGGAAATAAGGAGGAAGGGCTGCTGTTCTGGCAGAGCACAAAAGAGAGATCCTGATAGGGGAGAGGCCAGGGCTTGGTCAGGGTCCTCCCTGCCTGGAGAGGTCGCAAGTGCCCGGCACAGAGTAGTGCCCAGGAGTGGTAAGGAGCAACACAATCTGGCTACCTGTGGCTAATTTGCATAAACCGGGTAAACTTATTAATTCCAAATGTAATCATGAAATTTAAGTATAATATATTCACTGTCGAAGTTATATGTAATGTCTTTCAAATTTTTTGAACCAGGAGCCCCAAAGCAAAACACAATTTACCCTACAAACACACTCTCTCACATTCACACCTGCGCATATCCTCTCCTACTCACAGCCTATAAGCACCCTCACACACTCACACCTGTGCACACACTCCCACACACTCTCAAATAAAATTCAGTGAGAACGCATGTTCCTTCCCTACAGCCTGCAACTCAGGATTGGCTGCCCTGCTCTTCCTGTGGGACAGAGAGGGCTGGAAGGTGGACAGAGGTAGAAGAAGCAGGGTAGCCAGGAACCTACTGTGGTTTCTGATGCCGTCAGATCTCAGAAGCTAAGCAGGGTTGGGGCTGGTTAGTACTTTGATGGGAGACCGCCTGGGAATACCAGGTACTGTAGGCTTGGGAGAAGGACCCGGCAACCCACTCTCAAAAAACAATCAGCCATTGAAAACCCTATGCATAGCAGAGAAGCACTGACAATAGTGTTTCACCTGTTGTACAGAGGGTCTCTATGAGTCGGACACCGACTCAATGGCACCTAACAACAAGACAAAATTTAAAAGCGATAACATTTTTAAAAATACCATTAACAAGAGAGGTCTTTACATAAACTTATTAAAAATCCCTAACCTTAAACAGTCCCTAACCTCTGGAAGCCATGGCTCATGTCTCTAATCCCAGTGACTTGGGAGGCACAGGTAGGAGGATCACAAGTTCGAGGCCAGAGGCAGCTTGCATAACTTAATGAGACCCTGTCTCAAGATAAGAGTAAAAAATGGGCTGGGGGTACAAATCAGTGGTAAAGCACTTACAATGCATGCATGAGGCCCTGGGGTCAATCCCCCCACTACTGCAAACAGCAAGAAACAAAAAACAAAAATCAAACAGAAAATGGCCTTAACCACAAAGACAGTCTTGTTGTTTATTTTTGTTAGGTGCCCTAGAGTCATGTCCAACTCATAGTGACCCTCATAGGCTTCTCTATAGCTGATTGTTTCTAGATTGTTTCAGCCATGGGCTGCCACATCTTTCTCCCATTTTTGCCATGCTGGGGATCAAACCCAGGGTCTCAGAGAGAGCAGAGCAGCACTTTACCTGAGCCAAACCCCAGCCCAGCCCGCCTAGTTTTAGGCAAGGGGGTGCAGAGTGAATTGACCCTGGACGAGTTGACCTTGAGCCTCTGAGAAGTGGCCCGCCCTGAGGACTGTGGGAGCCACGTGGACACTTTCCCCTTCAGGTCTCAGTTTCCTCTTTGGTAAAACAAGCATGGGAAATTCTATCCCCGTGCCTCTGAGCACTCAGTGGTCCTCTCCGTGCCCGCACAGGGGCTTACCTTTCCCAGCCCTTCCTCGTGCTCTCCTGAGGTACAGGGCCACAAGGACAGCAAGCCCCAGCAGCAGCAAGACGGCCACCGCCACACCAGCCAATACGAACGCCCGCTTCCCGTTGCCTAGGGAACTTTGGAACAAGGAGAGTCAGAGCCCAGCCCCACCATGCCTGCCAGAAAACCACCACTTCCCTACCCTTGTGGCCAAGACAGGCCTACCTGCTGCCCAGCCTCCCCCAAGGTCCCCTTGCTCCCCTGAGCAGGGGACTCCACGTGGGCAGGTCTTTGCCCACAGGCTGTGCAGTCTTGGCCAAGCCATCTCCTCTCCATGACGCAGGAATGCTGGAGACGGGGCAAGCCTCCGTTCCTTTCCCTTTTCTGACAGTGTCCCTTCCCTTTCCTCTGGGCTCTGTCAGAATATCTGCACTCACTTCCTTCCCTTAATGCAGTTTTGTCCCCACTGCTTCGCCCTGACCCTTCTGGGTGAGAGCATTCAACATTCAGAGGATCCCAGGGTCACCCAACAAATAGCTCTGCCAGGTAAAAGCTCATATCGACAGATTGTGTCTTCACTCCAAGGAAGGACACAATGCTAGGCCCTCTGACAGGCTCCTGGGGCTCTGGGGAAGGTGTCTGGGCTGGGTGGCAAGATCAGAAGGGGAGAGGAAGTGTTTCTGGGGGCTCCTCTCAGCTCTGCTGAGGGGCTGAGCTTGGTTTCTGGCTTACTTTCTTGATGAGTAGGGGGTTACAGGAGCCCAGGGTTCATGGTCTGCCAAGATGGTGGGTAGAGAGAGGAGAGGGAAAGACCAAGGCTCAGGGCCTGGGGCCTGGAAATCACTGGGCACCTCAGGGCCAGACAGGAAGAACTCAGGTTGTGGGATTAGGAAGTACAGACTTTGCCCTTCCCTACAGCCTGCAATTCAGGATTGGCTGCGCTGCTTTTCCTGTGGGAGCTGCTTTTCCTGTGGGACAGAGAGGGCTGGAAGGTGGACAGAGGTAGAAGAAGCAGGGTAGCCAGGAACCTACAACCTCATTCAACCCTCATGACGGTCAGGGACTCTGAAGTGAGGGGGGCTATGTCTCCCAAGGCATGCCTGGTAATGTCTGTCTTGTTA
>VMDO01004550.1:31642-123771 GCA_007922755.1 Pedetes capensis
TGTCAGTGCTTCTCTGCTGTTCATAGGGTTTTCAATGGCAGATTGATTTTTGGGAGGGGGTTGCCAGGTCCTTCTCCCAAGCCTACAGCTTCTGGTGTTCCCAGGCGGTCTCCCATCCAGGTACTAACCAGGCCCGACCCTGCTTAGCTTCCGAGATCTGACGGGATCGGATGCCACAGGGCTACCGCTGCAGGCATGTCTGTCTAGAGATATTTATTTATTTATTTATTGACTTATATTTGTCGTACTTGGGGTTTGAACCCAGGGCCTCACGCATGCTCTGCAAGCACTCTACCACCAGGCTACACTCCCAGCTCAGTTTTTATTTTTTACCTTGAGACAGGGTCTTGCTAGGTTACGCAGGCTGCCTCTAGCCTCCAGCCTGTGGCCCTCCTGCCTCTGCCTCCCAAGTTGCTGAGATTCCAGACATGCACCTCCATGCCTGGTTTGTCTGGAGACATTTTTGCTGGCCACATCTGTGTGTTCAAGGGGAAGCGCAAGCCACTGGCTTTTAACAAATAAGAGCCAAGGATGCTGCTAAACCTCCCACAATACACACAACAGCCTCCTATGCAAGGAATTAGCTGGGTCCAAATGTCCAGAGGGCAGAGAATTATAAACCTTCATATAAAGTTGGAATGATATCAGTCCCATTTGGCAGATGAGAAAACTGAGTAAAGTGACCTGAGGTGACCTGTTTGACTCTATTCCATGCCTTGAGAGCTGGGGATCTGTCAGAGCAGCAGCTGGGAAACATCTGGCACTGGCCACGGAGGATCAGAGGAAATGGCAGTACCTGTCAATGACAGGGCTGAAGGCAGAGGCCGGAGCTGTTGTCACCCTGGTTCTCCTGGTGGTGGCCGGCGTCGTTGCTGTAAGAGATGACTGTGAGCTGAGCACCCCAGAGCTTCCACTCCCACCCCCAACCCTAGGGAGAAGGAGCCCAGGTGGCCCTGGACAGAGCGAGGACTCTAAGAAGCACCATCTACCCACATGGAATGGAGGTATATGCTAAGTGGTATTGGCTTTCCCTCACGGGAAGGGCCTCAGTATAAGTGGCTTTAGACGAAGTTCCCCACTGTCACCTGGATATAATCTAGGGTCTTTTCTGCTTCTACTGTTTCTGAACATGTCCTACACTTTCACCCCCTAACACCTGTCCACACACACGCCTTTTGTCTTCCCTGAATAAATTCCTGCTCATCCAACAAAGCCCAAGTGATGTTACCACCTTGATGGAGTCCTCCGGGGGTGAGAATGCACTTCTGGCCTTCTCCAGTGCCCTGACCCCTCCTTCGCTGGGCCCCTGTCTACCACGCTTCTGCTTTGCCACCTGCCACCCTGCACTTTGACGCTTTCTGCACATGTCTGTCTTTCTGGCTGGGCTGCAGGCTCCTTCAGCACACTATAGCCTCTCTGGGGTTTTTGGCCCCACTTTCAGAGCCTAGAAGAGCCCTGTACCCTACATGGTATGGGTACTGGGTCAAAGCTTGGACAGAAAAGGGCCAAGAATGATCTTCAGGTACCCATTGGACCAAGTGGCTGCACAGATTCTGCAGCAGACAGGGTGTGGGAGGTGCCGTTCCTGCTCTGAACTTCACAAATACATGCAGGGAGCTTTGCATCACTGTGTTTTTTCAGAGTGAATACCCAGAGGCCTCAGGATTAGTGGCAGCCCCAAAGTCACCATCCCAAAGCTTAAAGATCTCTCTTGTGAGGGGCAGGTCCAGGGCAAGCGGCCGAGCCCCCAAACCCTAGGCCACTGTACCTCATAGCCTCACCCCCTAGGTCTCACGTCTGCATCACAGTCTAACCATCTCCTGTCTGTCCACATTGCTCGACACCCACCCCCAAGGTGCACTGTGGCCCTTCTGTATGATGGACCCCACAGCTCTTTGAGAGAAATCTGGGGTTAGGAACATGGGCAGGGATGTCCAGAAATGGACCACTATTCCAGCAGTGCTCAAGCTTAGAGAAGCGTTACTATTCTTACAAACAAAGAGAGGAGTCCTGTTATTAGCAGCAAATATGTTAAGAAAAATGCATATAATGTGGAAGGAAGGATCATCTAGAATCCAGCAGGCCTGAGTGCTGGTACTGATTCTGTCATTAACCAGCAAGTGACCATGGATAAGGGACTTTTCTTCTCAGTGCCCGATTTCCAGCTGTGAGGAGAAATGATTTTTAGGGTCCTCTCTGGTTCAGGCACATGGTGATCAGGAAAGCTGAGACCCACATATAAGAAGAGGAAACGCTCACCTTCAGATACCACCAGATGGATGGTTCTGAGAATAGAGACCGTGGGATGTTCAAGGATGAAGCAGTGATAGACTCCCGAGTCCTTCACCCTGAGCTTGGTCATGGTGACACTGAAGTAATTATAACTGGGATGGTCCTGGATGGAGTATCGTGGCCCAGAAGCCTGTGTGCTGAGGCTGCTCACTAAATTGATGCAACGAAAGTCTGATGTTCTCCGGCACCAGTGCTTCCCCTTGAAGCGTTGGTGGGGTCTGTACTGGCAGCTCACAGTGATGGTCTCACCCTCCAGTGTTTGCAG
The DNA here is from genome assembly GCA_007922755.1 of Pedetes capensis. NCBI lineage: Eukaryota > Metazoa > Chordata > Mammalia > Rodentia > Pedetidae > Pedetes > Pedetes capensis. The sequence continues at coordinate 34,200 of VMDO01004550.1, forward strand.
CAACTCTGCATCCTGTGCCCAGAAGCCTGAGAATATACCCTCAGGTCAGACAGCCCTCCAGTTGCCCAGGGGCCTCCCTCTTCAGGGAGCAGCCTGCTTAATGGCTACACTCAGGATATGCCCCAGAGCCAGCTCTGGCCACAAGATCCCTGATCCCCACCCTCCCCTCTACATGATCCCCTATGTGCCATGTTGCCCCTCCACTCTCCCCTTCAGTATCCTGAGCCCTTCCGTTGGCCCTCCTCCCCTGTCCTCACCTGAGGCCAGGAGCACCAGCAGGATCTGGGGCAGCAGGCATGGGCCCTCCCAGGCCATGAGACTCTTCTTAAGCTGGGACTAGGGAAGCCCTGGGGCGAGGGCCACCACAACCGGTGTGGTATGAATTGTGGAGAAAGACAGAGCCTTTGGGAGAAGCAAGATGCCTGGCAAAGGGAGGAGGCCCTGGCCTGTGTGGACCCTGAAGCTGCCGGCCTGCAGCTGGGCCTCAGCCCTGGGCATGCAGGGAGGTTCCAGGGCACTCTGCAGGCTCCTCTGTGCTCCCCAGCCTCTTCCCTCTTGTCAGGCCCCTCCCTCCCACTAGGGCTGTGGGTTAAGCAAGCTGTGAAAGCCCAGGAAGAAACCCTGGTGAAGTAAGAGCTTACTTATTTCTCCTCTTCTTCTCCATCCTCCCAATTCCTGTCCAGCCTGAAGTTTCTCCTCCCCTCCAAAGCAAGACACTGGCTAAGGAGGTGACAGAGTGAGGAGGCCTTTTGCAGGGCTGACCACAGCCCTCAGCCCCACTGGGCCCCCGTGGTCAGAGCCATGGTGTCCTGGCCTGCCAGGGGACAGGCAAGGTTCACTCTGGCTAGGCAACAAGAAGAAAGGAGATGGACATCCATTTTCAGGAAGGGAGGTGCAAGGAGGATCTTGCCAGGGGTAGGAGAGCACAAAGCTGGGGAGGGGAGGGATGATGGGTACAGAGGAGGAAGGAGGCAGGGGAAGGGGAAAGGAGGGCCTCGTCCTCCCCTCATACACTCCCTTCTCAGACTGCCCGGCTGAATCCTAAGCATCCGCTAGAAGACTACACTCATCAAACACATTTTAAAAATAATTGTCATGCCAGGCAAAGTGGAGCCTGTCTGTCATCCCAGTGATTCAGGAGGCTGAGGCAGGAGGATCACAAGTCCAGGCCACAGGAAGCCTGCATAGCTTAGCAAGATCCTGCCTCAATTTAAGAAGTAATAAAGGGGCTAAAGGTGCAGCTCAGTGGCAGAGTGCTTGCAAAGCATGTGTAAGGCCCGGGGTTCAGTCCCTCAGTATCATAAAAATAAATTAAATTATCTTTTTTTTTTTTTTTTTTTTTTTTGCGATACTGGGGGTTGAACCCAGGACCTCACACTTGCATGCTTTGCAAGTGCTAGACCACTGAGCTGCCGCCTTCAGCATACCCCCACCCCCCCGCTTTTTTTTATCTTTTTGAGATAGAGTCTCGCTAAATTATGCAGATTGTCTCTGGTCTTGAACTTGTGATCCTCCTGCCTCCATCTCCTGAGTGGCTGGGATTACAGGCGTGCGCCACCACGTCCAACAAATTAAATTAAATTTAAAAGGACTCGGATGTGGCTCACAGGTAGAGTGCTTAGAAAATATGTTCAATCTTTGTACCCATTTCTCATGAGGTATGCTAGGTAAAAGCCTGCAGCTGTAGCACCAATCCTGTCAGATCCCAGAAGCTAAGCAGAGTCTGGCCTGATTTGTACTTGGATGGGAGGCCACCTGGGAACGCCAGGTGCTGTAAGCTTGGGAGAAGGACCCAGCAACCCAATCCCCAAAGTAATCAGCTACTGAAAACCCTATAAATATCACAGAAACACTAACAATAGTGCTTCACCTATTGTATATAGGGTCACTATGAGTTGGACACCAACTTGTGGGCATATAACAACAATGCTATGTAAAACATCTCAAAATCGTTAAAGACATCATGTTTAAAGCTAAAAATAAAAAAAAATATGTTCAACAACCTAGTACCACAAAATAAATAAATAAAAACTAAATAAATAAAGAAATAATGGTCAATAAATGAGCAATGGAAAATCAATTGCCACAGGCTGTTCGTATTTAATAGGTAAACAATAAAGAGCAAGGAAAGACACAGTGCGCAGTGCGGGGTGGCAGGCCGGGTTGCAGGCATCAGACACTGACGCAGATTAGCCCAGGAGGTGAGGGCTCTGGGAAGAGAAGAGCAGGAAGCAAGAGCAGCTGGGAGGAGAAGTGGCCTCAACACAGGCCACGAGGGAGCTGGGGCCAACCGTTGTGGAGCTCTAGAGCAGGGTAAGCCTCCGGGGCTTGCCCAAGTTGGCAAAGGAGTGTCAGGTCCTTTGACCCCTGTGTGGGCCAGTTGTTTGGGAGGCAGGCTGTCCCTGGGGGCTCTGGCCCTGGCAAGGCGGCTGTCTGCAGCTGAGGAGGCCCCAGAAGGGTCAGACCAGGTGCCTTCGCCTCACTCCTCTGGGCACCGGGCAGGAAGCCATGGGTGCTGGCGAAGGAGCTGGCTGCCTCCGTCCCCGCAGTGTACGAGGAAGGGGAAGCTCATTCTGGAGTTGTTTTCGGGGTGCTGTAAACCTGATGCTTGCTTGCTGGGTGTGCAGCCAGGGGTCACTTTATTTTTCCTTCTGGCCACATTAGTCCTTTGCAGGGGTGCTCCATGTCCGTACCCTGTATCTCAGGAAGCTGTGCTGTGTCCCATCCAGAGCAGCTTCCCTAGCCTGCCTGGTGCCCCACCAGCCCTGCCCTCCCTGGCCCAGACCTGCTGCGGCTCTGGTCCTCTGAAGCTCTAGGAAGATGGGTGAGCACAGGAAGGAGTAGCCGGGGTTTTGAGGGAAATGTGCAGGAGGCCACTCGGCGCCACAGGAGCTAGAGAGCCAGGCCTGGCATCTATAGCCCCTCGGTCCGCCATGGCCCTACCATGGGGCTCTGGTGGGGGCAAGGCCCTCAGGTGAGCTGAACACACGGGTTCCCCTGATTCCAGGAACCCCTCATCTGGTCAGAGAGGTATGGCTAGTGTCTTTCAGACTCTTCCACCTACCCTCAGGCCACACCTGAAGGCCTCTGGCTGTGTGCAGCCCCTGTTGGCTGGAGCCTGACCCCCTCTGGCCTCAGGACCGCTTCCCATTGGAGCCTTTCCACAGCCCTGGCTGCTGCACCCCATACAATCTGCACCCACATTCCCAGAACCTCCTGCAGGAATCGCTTGCCTCCTGACTCCAGCCTGTTTCAGGCCCCGATGGATCCCCCTCCATGAAGCTGGCACAGCTGGCCAGAGCCTGCAGGGTCCCCAGTGCACCCATCTCTGAAGGACTCAAGCATGTTCTGTCTCCAGCACTACGGCACTGAGTCCTGATGAAGGCCTGGGGTACACGGGACTGTACCATGGCGTGCTATGCCATGGCTTCCCTCAGAGCAGTGAGCCCACTAAGGCCAGGCCAGCTGCCTTCCCTTCCCTGCATGCCCTGCCTCTTCTAAGGCTGCACTGTGCACAGGCAGCTCATCTGCATGTGGCCTCGACCTAGGAAGTGATGGCAAGGAGTTTTCTGGTCTTCTCTATCCTCCTTCCAGAGGAGGAAACAAGATCAGAGAGGGACAGTAATTTGCCAAGGTCACACTGCTATGCGGGGCATGATAGGGCTTGAACCCAAGCCTTGATTTCCATATCACTGCCTGGCCCAGCACTCCTCACTAAAGGGCCTTGCCAAAGGGACTGCCATCACAGGCACCCAGCATCCATACAGTGAGGACACTTGGGAAGAGGAGGATGAAACAGAGACGCGGCATCTTCAGGTTTTAACCACAGAACGTGAGAACAGAATGGGAGAAGAACTCCAGAAACAGTAACCATGAGACATTTATACAGTTGCACAGGAGTCCTGTTGTTTCATTCTGTCCTCAGAACAATCTTGAGAGGTAGGAATCGTCGCCCCCTTTCACAAGGGAGGAAAAACGAGGCCCAGGTAGGGTTAGTGACTTCCTCGGTGTCACAAAGTGACAGTGGCATCACTGGTCCCCATCTTTCGTGCTTCTCCAGTGCTCTTCCCAGAGGGCATCCTGTTCTCCGTGGGATGGTGCTGTCCGGGCTGTCAAAGGTGCTGGGGCAGGGTCACAAATGGAGGTGAGGTCTTGGGAGATGTTTCCCCAGTAAGCTAAGCCCTTCCAGTTACCCAGCAGGGCATGGCTCTTAGCAGGCTGCTTGCTGGCCAAAGATGCATGTCAGAGTGTGTGTGTGTGTGTGTGTGTGTGTGTGTGTGTGTGTGTGTGTGTGTGTGTGTGTGTGTGTTGTCTATCTGTCTGTCCTGAAACCAGGTCTGTCAGTTGCTCCACTTGAGTCTTCCATCTACTTCCCTCCCCTGGAAGTAGAGAAGAGGTGCCTCCTCCCAGCTGTCCTCCAGGGCTGGCCCCACCCCTCCCACTCTCCCCACAGCCATCCTGGAGTGGTGCTGCCGGCTGCCCACCATGGCTTCTACTGCATCCCCCTCCTCACCATGAGGTCTGCTCTCCCCTCAGGTGCTTCTTGACCCAAGACCAGGAGTAAAGATGTCACATGTACCCCTGGGGCTTTTCAAGCTCCTGCAGGCTGGTGGACACCTCTCTCAGGGGAGCCAGTCTGCAGCCTCCAAACTTCCCTGCTGGACTCTGGGAAGCCATCTGGACAGTAGAGGCTGGGTCTGAGCCACATGTGGAGAGGCAGGAGGCAGATTCCCCAGGCTATTGGATCCCTGGCCAGAGGCTGCCTGGCCTCATTCTCCCCACCTCTGCCAGGCCACGGTTGACTCTGAGTTGTCTTCGCTGAGAACTGGCCTTTCGCTGAGCAGTGGCTTCCTCACAGGTACCTGTGGGGTGAGCTTCCTCCACACAGAGCCTGGGTCTTGTGTTCCCCAGGGCGTGGACTTGACTGGAGGCTGCTGAGACCACAGTCTCCTCCAGGACCTCAGGCCTGGAATTGGGTGTAGGAACTGGGGAGAGGCTTCCGTTCACCCTCTGCACCCATCTAAGGCCCTCCGCTTGCCCAAGAAGGGCCTGTGGGCAGGTGGCGGTGCTGAGAGTTCAGGCTCTGCAGGCTTCCAGGATGGAAGGGACCGTCAGAGGCCACATGGCTGCACAGAGGAGCCTCAGACGGCTCTGGGATTCCCTGGTGCTGACACCTCTGTGGTCTGAGCTTCGTCACTTAGTCTCTGTTCAAGCTCCTCCTCCAGGATGGGGCCCTTGGGACATCAGCTGCCTCTAGGGCTCATGAGCCCCGACTCTTGTCCACAAGCACATGGGAGTTTAAAGGGCACAGAGGAAAGCTGAGGACACAGTGGCCCTGGGCAGGGAGAGGGCAGTTCTAGCTGTCCCCTGCCCTCAGGCCAGTCCCTGGTCTTCGCTGCTCCTCTGGCCTCCTGGGCCCCCCGGGAGAAGCTTCCCACACCATCCTTAAGTGGTCTCAAACCGAGCAGGCTTCCACAGGGGTCTGGCCTTCCAGGGAGCTGCATGAGGGGGCTGGCAGAATTGCTGCCCAGGCTGTAGTCTATGAGGCACAGGGAGAGATGGAGAAGGGTCATGTCCTGCTCCTGGTGCCCGATGCCCAGGGCCACCCTGTCCCCTTCTGATTCTCCTCCTTCCTGCCAGGTCATCCCTGCCTGGCCACCCTCCTCCTCACCCAGTGCCTCCTGGTCCTCTTGACTGGACACAGGCCGGGAGATACCCCCACACACACCAGAGGACACAGTGTCATAGCCCTTAGAGTGGGTACCCCAACCTCAGCCCAGGGAGGTGGGAGGGGACTCTACTCACTTCCCACATGTCTCTTCTTCCAAAGCCCATAGACCACGACCAACAGCACGGGCACGGGGACGAAGGTCAGCAGCACCACGGTCGTGGTGAGGGAGGACTCCTGGGACCTGATGAGGTGGGACAGAGGGGAGGGAGGTGAGCACTGGCTTCCCCAGCCTGGCCGCATCTTCCTGCTGGAAGCGTGTGGGGCCAGGCTGGGCTGGTGGCAGGGTGACACAGCCCTCCAGGCAGGCAGCCTCTCTGCCTGAGAACCTGCTGGAAGAGAAGCAAGTGGGGTGTTCAGAGTCCCAGGCAGGTGTCCCCTAGTGGAGAAGAGCATCACTGCACAGCCCACCCCTCCCCCATGGTACCCCCAGACCCATTCATCAGAGAGGACAAGGACACTAAAGGACTCCCATTTGGGACTGAAGAGATCAAGATTCTTGTGTCTGCAGTGACTGAGGACACTTCTTGACCCCTATGTCCTCTGTAGCAGAGGCCAGCTGTGCCCACTGCACCCCCAGCCTGTGGCACTTCCACACAACTGGCCATCAGCACCTCCTGAGGACTTGCCCTTGTCATTGATGCCCTCTGCCACCCATGGTGGGCAGCCTCTAACGGTGATAGACAGGGGTTGGTGTATTATTGTCCTAGCTCCCTTGCCCTTCTGTGGACAGGTGACACTAGATTCAGAGTGGGTTTATGCTCTCACTGTGCACAGTGGAGGCTGCTTAAGTCTGATTTGTTGACCACCCTCCCTTTCCTGTACCACTGCCACCACCCTCTCTGCAGGGCTCCAGATAGGATGCCAGTCCTGGTCTGAGTCAGCTTCTGGGGGAGCTCAAGCCAAAGTGCCCACTGAGGGAATAAAGGGCCCCTCCTCTGACAGAGCTCCAAGGTCCTGAGATAACAGAGACCCCCAGATGACCAAATATGGGAAGGCAAACGAGCCCCCAAAGGTGGAGAGTTTCTAAGATTCCAACCTCCCACATTTCCTTTTCCTCCCCGTTCCCCCCAGGAAACTTTTCCCGCAAATATGAAGACAAAGGCCCTGCCAGTCTCACAAAACCCCCAGCTTCACTCAGCTCCACACAGCCTTGCCACCTCCTCCCTCCTCATACTGCAGCCCAGCAGCTGCTGTTCCCATCTCCCCTCTTCACCCGCCCTAAATCAGCGTGCTCAGATGCCCTCGTGTCTGTGCTCTCACCACATTTCCCACTTCCCATGCCCACGCCCTGCCCTTCCCTCTCCTGTCCATCCACAGACTCTTCCAGAGGCCCTGCCCTCCCCTGCCCCTCACCCCCACTGCCTTTTTTTCTGTCTCTCTCAGCCAGGCCGAGTTCCTGGGACAAAAGGGAAGACTGGAGAGAAGAGTGGCCCCTTGAGGCCCACGGGCCCCTAAGAGCTGGGCGACTCCTGGGGAAGCATCACTCAGTAGGTACCTGACAGAGGGCAGCTGGTTGCGGCACGAGCCCGAGGTGGACGAGCTGCTGCTCAGGTGTCTGGATTTGGTGGAGGTGGAAGCTGGGCTGACAGAAGGGGCTGTGGCACTGCTGGGTGACATGGTCGTTGGCTGGGGCCCTGCGGTCCTCCTGGGCCCTGCAGTGGTGGCGCTGGGACCCATGAAGCTGTAACCTATCACAGAGGTTGGCCTGGTGGGCCCTGAAGCAGTGGTGGGCAAGAGTCCAGGTGTGAATGCTGTCACGTCAGAGGTGAAAGCAGCAATGGGATCTGAGGTGTGGCCTTGGTCCATGGTGACAACTCCAGTCTTGAGGACGTCAGCAAGATGCGTGAGAGGAGTGTTCCTCTCAGTGGTGGGGGCTGAGGAACCAGAGAGGGAGGCTGTTAGACTGACTTGGGGTCTTGGTGCTGGGCACAGCCCCTGACAGCTGTCTGGACCCTGCGGAGAGAGAGAGGGCTGCCCTCTGACCTTGGGCCTGGGGTTCTGAAGGATCAGGTGTGCCTTCACTCAGAAGATGATCCCAGGAAGGAAGAAACAGGTACAATGAAGAAGAGAGAGAGCATCACAATCTTTTCAGCCTCCCCTGTAAAGCCACCTGCTCCCAGAGGACGGGCCTGTCCCCATCTGCATCTCTCATGCCAATTTCCACGCCTCTTTTGTTCCTGAAACACTGCCTGACACTGTGCCGTGCCTGGCACTATGTCAGTGCATCTCTGCTCTTCATCGGATGTTCAATGGCTGATTATTTTGGGGGATCATTTTAGGAGTGGGCTGCCAGTTCCTTCTCCCATTTTTATGGTGCTAGGGATTGAACCCAGGGCCTCAGAGCATGAAGAGCAAGTGCTCTACCAACTGATCCTAAGCCCAGTCCCCCAAAACAAAACAAAATTTCATTCCCATGGGTCAGAGAGATTTCTATAATACAGTGTTCAACAAGAACAATTCCAGCTGTTCCATAATAGGTGACTGGGGTCCAGAGAGGAGGATAGGGAGGCATCAAGGGCCCCAAATTCCAGAGAAAGCTGTGAAAAGTTGGGTCAGATGCCTTCTAGGGGGGTTTACTAAGGCACGTCTAGACTGATTCTACCCTTCCTTGTCCATCAACCCAGCCCTCTCCCATTGCGCTTTCTAGAAGTAGCCTGGAGTTTAGATAGTGGGTGAGGAGGGAGCTTTAGGAAGTGCAAGGATCGGTCTAGTGGGGAGTGGCAGGTCTGTCTCAGCAGGAGCAACACACCTGGAGAGGGACTGCTGCCCCCACCACTGGGCATAGAAAGGATGCTTTCTGGGGGCTTGGGGCCACTGTGTTTGGTGGCTGAGTTTGAGGTACTGTTCTGAGCAAGGGGAGCCAGAACAAGCAGAGATGGAGGAAGAGGCTGACTTGAAGCCAAGTCTCCCACAGCATTACACTCAGCAAAAAGAACACCCCAAGAACTCACATATCAGTACGTTGAGAGAGCCAGCCTTTGGAGAGACTTTCACCTGGGAGAGACTTTCAAAGGGTTGGCCAAACCGGCCTGAGAGGTAGCAGAAAGGACTCCTACAGCAGTCAGCTGAGTCGTACAACTGTCCCCTTATCCCTGCCTCAGTATGCCTAGGGGTAGAGGAGGACCTGGAGGGGCTGACTCAGAGGAACCCCACCTTCCTCACCTCCCAAAATGAAGGAGCTGGGCAGCACGCTAGCTCCTTTCTTCCCCAATTCATGTCCATTGAGCTATAAAACCTGGTTTTCAGGGCAGAGTGGGGGAGTCTGTATAGCTGGAAGACTAGAGTTTGTAATTGAGACGAGGATTTTTTATTTCCTAATAACACAAAGTCTGCAGCCATAGCACCCGAGCATCCAGTCCTGCCTCATCACAGAAGCTAAGCATGGTTGGCCTGGTTAGTCCTTGGACAGGAGACTGCCTGGGAATATTAGGTGGCAGGCTAGGGAGAAGGATCTGGCAACACACTCCCAAAAGAATCCAACCCTGAAAAACCCTATGAGTAGCAGAGAAGGACCAACAATAGTGCCAGGCATGGCACAGCGTCAGAGAGTGTTTCATTCTCTTGTACACAGGGTCACTACGAGGTGGACCTGACTCTAGAGCACCTAACAACAACAATAACTCAAAAGACCTGCAAAATTGGAATCCTCCCCCGCCAAATTATCCTTAAGAGGTGGAAAGTGAGATGTGATACAGCACAATTAGAGAAATAATGACAGAAAAATAAAACTGTTCTGACTGTGTCCCTTCATTTACAGCCTATTTATAAATGAAGACATCAATGAGCCAGAACCAAATGCTTCCCTGGTCAGCATCAGAACTGGGGAGTGGAGGAATAAGACTGAGCCCCAAATCAGAGAGAGAGCACTTTCCCTAGTTCAGACTAAGGAAACACAGGGACACAGTTGGGTAAGGGGAACAGGGAAGAGTGGATGGACATTTCATACAAGCCACTGCTTTTTCCAGGCTTTTTGTGGGCTCCTCCCCATTTCCTGTCTCATAAATGTGGGGACCCCCACGACTCAGGTCTTAGCCTTTCTTTTTCTATACCCAAGAGAGAGTTTTTATATTCCTCTGGTTTGTTTCAAACAGATCTATTAAACTATAATTCACATTCCAAATAACATCCATTTTATACTACAAAAGGTGATCATTTTCACTATAGTCACAAAGTCACACAATCATTACCACAGTCGATTTGAGAACATTTTTATCATGTCAGGAAAAAAAAAAAAAAAAACCTCTCTCTTTAGCTCTCACCCCCAATCGCCTCTCATTTCTGGGCTCTACACTGCCGCCCATCTACCTTCTGGCATCGAAGACTTCTCCATCTCCTTGACTTTAAGCACTATCTTTATAGAGACCCTTCCAAATATACACCCCAGCTCCACCCTGTCACTAGAGCTCTGGGCTGACTCCTCAACTGCCTGCTTTAGTTCATCACTTGGGGTTCTAGCAGGTATCTTAATATGGAAAAGTAGAGTTCACATTTTTCTCCTCCAAACTAGCTCCTCTTTCAGATTTTCCTCACCCAATTCCTCACCATCTCCTGCCTCACTGATGTCTTCATTTATCGGGGTGCAGTCATGAAATAGAAAACCTTGGAGCCGCCAGGCACAGTGGTGCACACCTGTAATCCCAGCGGCTCAGGAGGCAGAGACAGGAGGATTGCAAGTTCGAGACCAGAAGCAGTCTGCATAACTTAGCGAGACCCTGTCTCAAAAAAAAAGTAAAAAAAAATGGGCTGGGGGTGCAGCTCAGTGGTCCAGCACTTGCAGAACATGCAAGCGTGAGGCCCTGGGTTCAACCCCTAGTACTGAAAAAAAAAAAGAAAGAAAAAGAAAAAAGAAAGAAAGAAAACCTTGAAGCCATCCTGATTTTTCTCTTGTATTCACCTCCCGCTTGAGAAAATCCTATCCTGCCTCTAAAACATGCAGGGTGGTCAGAAAGTCTAAAAAACATAAAAGCCCAGCCACTCTAGTGCCCACATCGCACTCCAAGCCATTGCCATTTTTCTAGCCAGACATCTACCTTGGTCTTTCTGCCTATGCTTACCGTTTTTTTTTGTTTTGTTTTGTTTTGTTTTTGTAGTACTGGGGGTTGAACCTAGGGCCTCACGCTTGCATGCTTTGCAAGTGTTGGACCACTGAACTGCACGCCCAGCCTTTTTTTTTTTTTTTTTACTTTTTCAAGACAGGGTCTCGCTAAATTACTCAGACTACCTCTGGTCTCAAACTTGAGATCCTCCTGCCTCCGCCTCCCGAGCCGCTGGGATTACAGGCATGAGCCACCACGCCCAGCTGCTCGCACTCTTAAAAACAAGATGCAACACACCTCTCTAGCCTCTCCAATAGCTTCCTGTTGCACTTAGACTAAACCCTAAACTCTGTAGCATAGAATTCAGGGCTGCTTGACTCTCCAACCTCAGAGCTGAAAAAAAAAAAGACAAGGATGAATTTACCATCACTCTTTCTTGTTTCCTCAACCCAACTGCCCCACATTCAGTATGGACCACCCACATGGGCCCTCCTTATTCAGGCCTAGCTCCTTGTCACCCCTTTGCTCATGCAGCTCTCACCACAGAATAGCCTTAGAGCACCTCATTTTCAACAGGCTAGAGAACTCTCATCATTCGGGGATGTCGTCTCCTCAAGGACGTATCCTTCGGTGTTTAGTACATTAGTAGCTCCTCCATCACTGAGTTACTTTCTACTTCCATCATACCATTTTCTCTTCTTAAGAACATTTATTACGATCTGCAATGATTTGTCTGGATGATGTGTTACTGCCTGGCGTCTCCCATAGAACAGGATTGTGGCTGGTTTTATTCACCACTATATTCCCAGAGGTTAGAATAATCCCTGGCACATCGTAGGAGCTCAGGGAATATATGTCAAATAGATGACTGAATGAAACAAAGCAGAGCCCTGGGTTTGAATCTCATTTCAGCCACCTACTAGCTCTGTACCCGGGGCAAGGTCAGGACCACATAGAGCTTTTCAGTCTCATTTTCTTCATCTGTAAAATGGTAACAGTTAGTGCCCAGGAAGATGTCTGTAGTGGGTTATTATCGTTATTCTATCTGCTATAAGAGCTGGAATCTAGCTCAGCTGGTAGAGTGCTGCACTGCGCTCTCTGAGGCCCTTGGTTTGATCCCCAGCACTGCAAAAGTGGAGGAAGGATGTGGCATTCCACTCCAAAAACAATTAGCCATTGAAAACCCTATGAGGGTTGCTATGAGTTGGACCCCACGCAATGGCACCTAACAACAACATCTGATGTTAGTGGAGCTCAGGACAGTGACAGTAATGCCCATAAAGGTGTGTGTAACAGATCATTACTGCTACTTGATCTGATGTGAGTGGACAGCCCCGCCCATCCCAGTGCCCCAAGGGCTCGCTTACCAGAAGATACTTCCAGCAGGAAGCCCACCAAGGGATAGAGGTTCCCAGAGGTGTTGCGCATGCACCAGTATCGGCCTGAGTCCTGGTGTTTGAGGGCCTCCATGGTGATGATGACTACCTTGGCCTGGACATCATCCTGCAGGAGGTAGCGGGGCCCCTTCACCCAGCCCCGGGCAAACCCAAGCTCACATTTCTTCTTCCTGACCTTGCACCAAACCTTGTCCTCCACACGGTTTCTGCGGTGCTTATAGGAGCACTGCACAGACAGCGTGTCCCCTTCTCGCTGCCTCACTTTTTTATACACGCTCTCATCGGGGGGACCTGAGGAGACAGGACTTGTTGAAAAGATATCTTGAAACTGGAGGCTGGGACAAGGGTAGGGGAGGCAGAGATTGCCATGTTGTCATGGAGCACCCAGTGGAAGGGAAAGCACAGCCCGACCTTCAGGAATCACCCCCCATCCGACAGGGATACACAGGCCCTGCTAATAGCTCCCAATCTGATGGGGGAGGCTGCCCTATCCTTCTGGGAGTCCTTGATGTCATGGAGGAAACTCAGCCCTGACACTCCCACTGCCATCAGACATGGTCCCTTTCCTCATGGTGTTTTCTCATCTTTAGGGAGTCCTAATCTTGTGGGGAAGACCCAGGTTCTGCCCTCGGTGAGACACAGGCACAGACACAAACATGGGTCATTAAACTCTGGACTTTCAATAAAAAATTCTGGACTTTCAGCCAATGCCATGGCACACACCTGTAATTCCAGTTGCTTGGGAGGTTGAGACAGGAGGATCATCAGTTATGATACAGCAAAACCTTGTCTCCAAAAAGACAGGAGGGAGGGAAACAGAGGGAGAGAGAGAGGGAGAGAGAGAGAGAGAGTGTGTGTGTGTGTGTGTGTGTGTGTGTGTGTGTCTTGGTCCTTCATAATCCATGGTCTAGTGGAAAGAGAGCAGAACTTGTGGGGTAGGAGGTGACTTGGGACAGAAGGAAGGAGAAAGTTATGAGCAAGAACCCAGAACCCTAGACATCTGTCCTGGTTTCCAACCTCACTGTCACTGTAGTTGGGGCTCTGAGTAAGGTAACTCTCTCAGAGCATCACTTCTTCCCTTGCAAGGTAAACAATGATCCAGCTCAATTACATGACGGGTCAGCCCAGGAGAGATACCCTTTTCCCTTGAGGAGGTGCACAGGCAGGCTCTTGGGGTGCTCTGTTCTGTTGTGGCTGCCCTTTCTCATAGGCAGTGAGGAGTGCCCAGAACGGAATCATCATGCCCAGAACGGAATAGGAAATGGTAAGTGGTTGCCTAGGCAGGGAGGGAGGGAGAAATGGGTGAGGCCTCTTCAGGGAGCATTAGTAGCTATGGGTTGGGAAAGGCATTCCGGGATTGGTTCCCTTCAGGACAGAGGGCAGGGACCGGATGTGGCATCAGTATTCTGAGAAATACTGAGTTCAAAGTGCATACACATGGGATGCGAAGCTCATGCCAGAACCAGTTAGAACTCTCCTGATAGGCCAAGTAAAGAGGCTGTTGATGTGAAGAAATGGAGTGTCCCTAGTTGTGGGCACTGAGGAAACCTAGCAGATAGAGGGGCCAATGAAAAGAGGGTCGGGAGAGTCCCCTCAGCTCATGAGACCCGACTTAGCTCTGCCTGGGGCCAGATATTAGGATGGAACATTCTCAATGGTCTCTGGTAAGGACCTAGTAAATTAGCCCCAGCCTCCTCCTCCCTGGCGCACATTAAATAAGATAACCAGGCAAAGAAAAGCAGAGAAGGAGCGGACAGGAAAAGGTAGCCGTTCCCTCCCTCCAGTCAGCCCCTTCTTCTCTCACCTGAAGTGCAGCTCTGTAGCCACAGCAGCAGCAGCAGGAATGTGGGGGCCATGGCCCCACCCAGATGGGGCAATCTCAGGCCCAGCAAGGGGGTGGGACACCTGGGGAATCCAAAAGGAGGGCCCAGGCTGGTGCGGAACATGCCACCTGGGTCTACCAGGGAAGGACGCCGGATTCTCAAAGTGCAGTCGCCCATTTAAGGAAGTGAGGCTGCGTGGAACCCAGGCCACCGGCAGACCGGCAGACCGCAGGGCCCCCGCAGACAGACAACGCCTATCTTGAGGGCGGTGCTGGCAGCGGCTTCCGCCCTCTTCCTCAGAATTTCAGGCAGGTGTGGCTGCCCCACCCAGTCTGGGGCCCCCCAGACAGGGTTACTGGGGTCTGACAACTCCCCATCTTCCGGCAGGATTCTCTCAGAGGGAACTGGTCCATGAGGGGGGGCCTCCTGGTTCCAGGCAGGAGCTCCACCCAAGGGACTGGTGTGAGGGATCTGGAATCTAAGGGACAGACCTTCGTGGAACCCTCTGGGCTCAGAGACCCAGGGGCACGGACTCTTGGGCTAGCCTAAGACACCCCTTCACAAGGCAGGTCCTGTGAACCCCAGTTTCCTCATTCATTCCTTGCAGAAAGAATTCCTTCAGTGACCCTGGCTCTGGCCTCCAACTCCTGGTTGTTCACAGCACTCACTCCTGTTCACTGTTGCAAGTAACCTTTTACAGGCTCACGTGCAATCTTATTTTTGTCATGGGGGAGAGAAATGCAAATTTAAGACTCAGAGCGTAAAGTTTGAGTGTGTGTGTGGGGGGGGGGTTCCTGCGCTCTCGTGTGTGAGCAAGTTCTCTCTCTCTCTCTCTTTCTTTCACACACACACAGACACACAGACACACACACACACACACACACACACACACACACACACACGCTGCCTCTCCTTTTCTCTATGCACATTTTCCCCTGTCTCTGTCCCTCACCTACCTCTCCTCCTGTCATCTCTACTCACCCACCAGCTCTCTCTAGCCTCCTACTCCCTCTTGCAGGCTTCTTAAAGTCACTGTGAGGCTTCCCCTCCCCCACCTCCGCTCAAGATACCCCGCCTCCAGAGCCCCTTCTTCCTTTGTTCTGTGCCTGTCAGCACCCAGGCTGGCCCCCTCTGCTTCCTCCTCTCAGCCTATCTCTCCTCTACAGCCACCCTGCTCCAGTCGAAGTGACCCAGCATTTGGCCCAAGACTCCACCCTTCCCTTAGTCCCAAGGCTAAGAATCAGAAGGATCTCTGCAGCCCAAAGACCATTCTGGAAATAAAGTTGCCGACACCTACAAACCATGAAAAGACTTAGAGCTTCTCATCAAACAAGAGAAAAGAGCCCAGCTTCTATACAAAGAGAAATCTCATTAATAATTGTAACCTTACCTTTATATATACATCCCTATGCTTCTTAACAGCTTGGTTTCTTTAGTTCTAATAAACCTAATATACTCTAAATCAGACTCCTTTCTAGAATGGGTGCAATACACTAGAGATATTAACAAAGGTAACTACTGGATTTGTGGATTATTGCCTGTCTCTCGCACTTTTAGTCTGCCCTGGTGGGGGTCTCCCTTACAGGGTAATGTTTAAAAACAGCTCCAATAACTCATTGAGGAGAAATGACAGAAATCCTCCATCCTTTATGTAACTACAAATTCCAATATTTCCCAATGGCCTATAAATGTTACTATTCACCAACCTGGCCATAAAAAAAGAATTTCATTAACAGAGACTAACTTCCTGGCATGGTTTGTGGCTAAGCTCTCACTGAGTGACTTTACTCCACAACCACCTAGGTTTTTGTTTTTTTTTTTTTTCAGTAGTGGGGATTGAACCCAGGGCCTTGTGCTTGCATGCTGTGCAAGTGCTGGACCACTGAGCTGCACCCTCAGCCCATTTTTTTTTTTTTTAACTTTTTGAGACAGGGTCTTGCTGCTTCGTGGACTGCCTCTGGTCTCAAACTTGTGATCCTCCTGCTTCTGCCTCCCAAGCCCCTGGGATTATCATGTGCCACTGCAGCCTAGGCTCAACCACCTAGGATTTTAATAGATAATCATAGCTATAAAAAATATTTTCAGATTTAGGATAAATATATATGGATCACCCCTACATTGAACAACTCAGTCAACTGGCTCCCTTTTATTGGAAACAAAAACAAATTATTCACTTGACCAACATAAAAATTCTACTCAGCAGGATGGATTCCTGCTACAAACTGTAATTCAGCCATCACTTTGAGGACAAATGATTGGTTTGCTACCAATTAGACTTGGAGGCCTGGCATTAAATGGCTTGCTCCTAACAGCACCGGATGGCTCTGTGGAAGCAAGTTCTGGTCTTGGTTACCCCCAGGATGGATTGAAAGATACACATTAGGATATCCTTGGGTGCAGGGATGTAGAGTGAAAACTGTAAGTCGTCCTCTGAACCTTCCCATTTTACACCATAGATGGACAAGATCTGTTTTTCACTGGTATGATCATTTGGCTTCTATTTTTATTCCATCTATAGGATCATCATTGTTGATATCACATGGATATTAGCTGAAAGCAGAGAATACTGGAGAGATGTCTATTTCTTATTGACTATGCAAAGGCATTTGACTGTGTGGATTACGACAAATTATGGATAACACTGAAAGGGATGGGACTACCAGAGCACTTACTTGTACTCATGGGCAATCTGTACATGGACCAGAGGTAGTCATTTGAACAGAACAATGAAACACTGCCTGGTTTAAAGTCAAGAAAGGTGTGCATCAGGGCCATATCCTTTCACCATACCTCTTCAATCTCTATGTTGAGCAAATAATCTGAGAAACTGGACTTTATGAAGAAGAATGTGACATCATGATTAGAAAAAGTTTCATTAAAACCTCTGTTATGTGAATGACACAACTTTTCTTGTTGAAAGTGAAGAGGATTTGAAACATTTACTGATGAAGATCAAAGGGAACAGTCTTGCCAGGCGCGGTGGCACACGCCTGTAATCCCAGTGGCTCCAGAGGCAGAGGTAAGAGGATCACAAGTTCGAGACCAGAGGCAGTCTGTGTAATTTAGCAAGACCCTGTCTGAAAAAAGTAAAAAAATGGGCTGAGGGTGCAGTTCAATGGTCCAGCACTTGCAAAGCACACAAGCGTGAGACCCTGGGTTCAACCCCCAGTACTGGGAAAAAAAAAAAAGACACAGTCTTCAGTATAGATTGCAACTCAACATCAACAAAACAAAAATCTTACAACTGGGTCACTAACCAACTTCATGATAAATGGAGGAAAGATTGAGTTTGTCTAAGATTTTGCTTTACTTGGTTCTACAACCAACATCCATAGAAGCAGCAGTCAAGAAATCAAAACATGCATTGCATTGGGAAAAGCTATTGCAAAAGACCTCTTTAAACTGTTGAAAAGTAAAGGTGTCACACTGAAGACAAAAGTATGTCTGATTCATGCTATGGTATTTTCAGTCACATCATATTTTTGTGAAAGATGGACATTGAATAGGGGAGAAGAATTGATGTTTTTGAATTATGATGCTGGAGACAAATATTGAATGTACCATGTATTGCCAAAAGAACCAACAGATTGATCCTACAAGTAGTTTAACTAGAGCACTCCTTGGAAGCAAGGATGGCTACACTGCATCTTACTTATTTTGGACATGTTGTTAGGAGGGACCAATCCCTAGAGAAGGACATCATGTTTGGAAAAGTGGTGGATCAATGAAAAAAATGAAAATCCTCAACTAGATGCCTTGACACAGGGGCTGCAACAATGGGCTTAAACATAAAAAGATCATGTGCATGGCACAGTGTTGGGGAGTGTTTTGTTCTGTTGCACAGAGTCAATATGAGTTGGACCTGACTCAACAGCACCTAACAACAACAGCATCAGAAGATGTAATCTGTCATATGAAGTCTCTCACTAAATTCACTCAAAAGGCCTTACTGCACAAAGAATTTCTCTCCTTAACACAGAAGTCTAATTTCCTACTTTTGACAATAATCCTAGGAGGAGGCATAACAATCTGCTATGTGCTTTATTGTTTATGCTGTTTGATGTCTAGACTAATGACATCATCTGTTCTTGATTCCCATCAGATGATGATCCTCCAAATTGAAAGCTCAAACCCTCTCGTGTTGCCCTTAAACCAGGCAGGTAGAGACTTTCGATCCCTAGATAGGCAGGATCTATGCCCCAATTCAGCCTTCCCTTAAGAAGCTTCAGAGAACAGAGTTCCAGCCTTCATCAACCCATAAAATTAAGGTATCAAAGTCTCAGAGAGGGAAATTGAGGCAGGATAAAAAGACAGGAGAAATTTGGAGGACATGGAAAGATGTTTCTCATCCTGGAAACTTGTCTCTTATCAGCTGAGAATTGCAGGACAACCAACAAGAAAAGATGCTGTTAGGACTGCCTGCATAGAGTACTTCACTAAGAATCTCACCAAACCAGATTATGGACTATAATTAAAGTTAACAGACGTAAGTAATTTCCTAAAGACTAGTTATAATAGGAATTTCTTTGGCTATCACAATCTATGCACTTTTTAAATGCTCTTTTTCCGTTCTGTAAATCTATGGTAGACACTTGCTAGGATCCCATAGAGCAATATAACTTTGAAAGCCCCGAATCATACTTTTACCCATTGTGAAAACACGCAAGGGCACCTCTCTCTCTAGACGCCTGTGCTCACCCTGAAGTATATACTCTCCCTTTCCTTTACCTAATAAACCTCAAACTGCTTTACTCTTTCTGACTTGTCCTAAAATTATTTTTTGCAACAGAGCCAAGGACTTGGCCTCTCCCCCGAGTGGAATTCCCAAGAAGGGGAACTCTTCAGGGCATGCAGTAAGATTGGGGTATGGCACTCTTAAACCCGATGACAGACCTTCATGGTTATGTGTGCACCTACTCACCTGGGCCACTTTTCTACTCCTTAGATGGGTGGGACTCAGTAAAAAGTCCTCCAGTTTCCATGGCCACAATCTTAAACTGAGCTTGAATTCCCAAATCTCAAACCAAAGAGGTTTTATCTTTGCTGACCCCAAACTTGTATAATCTCTTAACTAATCTCTTAACTGAATAATTCACTCATTTGTTCTTATAGTCTCTTTGCCAGGCATGGGACTAGGCACTGGGGGTGTCACTGGCAGTGAGAGCTGCAGGCCAGCACTTCTGCCACCTACCCTGAGGAGTTCCCCTTCTCGGGACCTCCACACAGGCTATGCTGGATCCTTGGCTCAGTTGCAAAAAATTAATGTTAGGACTAGTCAATAAGAGAATGAAGCAGTTTGAAGTTTATTTGGTAAAAGTAAGATATAGTACACTCTTCAGAGGTAAGTGCGAGCATAGAGAGAGAGGTACGCTTGGGTGTCTTTATGATGGATATATGTCATTTTGTGCCTTTTGTTGTTACATTCCTCCAGAAAGGATGTAATTTTCAACTCCATTCAAAGTACTAAAAAGAACAATGAGCTTGTTATCAGGGAGACATGGGCAGCACAGGTAGGTGAGTCTGGAACATGGGTCCAGGAATCTGGCAGCAAAACCCCAGTCTTTGTGTTCGGCATATAAAAGAATTTATCCCAACACAGAAGTTAGTAGAGAGTACAGAAAAGGTTTATTAAAGATAGTACACCTTTAAGGAACGATCACAGGGAAAACTGATGCACCTGGAGAAGCTTAGGTAAACCTGGAAAGGAAATTGGAAAAACCTGTGTTCCCTGGGTGACCCAGCATAAGAAGGCTTCTGTTCCCCAGGGGA
Organism: Pedetes capensis; assembly: GCA_007922755.1. Classification (NCBI taxonomy): domain Eukaryota; kingdom Metazoa; phylum Chordata; class Mammalia; order Rodentia; family Pedetidae; genus Pedetes; species Pedetes capensis. The sequence goes on from VMDO01004550.1 coordinate 53,956, forward strand.
AGATAAAGAAGCTAGAGAACAGGAGAGGTAAGTAGGCTTTTAGAAGGAAAAGTGCCTTAGATAGAGAAGATGGTGGGCCAGAGAGAAGAGAGAGGTGTGTCCCTGGTTGTTGGAGAGAGAAAAGCAAGGAGTGGAGTAGAAGAGAGAGGAACAAGGAAGAGTGAAGAAGAGAGATTGGGTGCATGTTCCCTCTAGTATTATTCAAACTAGGGCACATCCATTGTGACCTCAGCCCCAGGTGTCCAGCTGGGGTTGCCTAGTGTGGTATGGGCCTAAAGTCTTTTGTAAATGGCTCTGTTGTGGGAACCAAGGGAATAAGAGAGATCTTTAGGTTTGTCAAAGACTTTATTCTGTACCAGTACATGACTCAGTGGAATCATTTCCAAATAATGATCCCAGAAAAAAAGGGAGTGTGGGTTTTGCGGGATCTCTGAGAGAGATGGACTTATAAGAATCAGAAACAGCATGCAAAACAAAGGACAGAGATGGTGCCGAAACAGACATGCACAGTTACAGAGCGGTATAGGGTGATCAGTCATCTGCTACATGGGTATATTCCTTTGAGGAGGGATCAAAGAGACGGTCATTACGTTTTGTGTGCAGTCTTGTATCTCTGTTACTCATTATAGACAAACAGAGCCTACAAGGTTGTTTACATGAGACCTAAATGATTTAGGCAGACATCACTAGTAACAGGTTAAGTAACTATTAATTAAGTCTAAGGAAACAGGTAATACTACCACATGCCTCATTTGAATTGGAGAATTTTTCTTCACCTATTTACATATTTCCTATGTATTTTGACTGACGATGACCCTAAATAGTGTGTGTAGCCTCTGGCCACAATCTTTAAGTGTCCTCCAGCCTCCACCCGTTGGGTCATTCTGGTTTTATGACCAGCATCTTCTTCATGCCTATTTCTATGTACTAGTAACAGTTTAACTAGTAACTAAGTCCCAGGGATTTGATACTCCCTCTTAAAAGTTTCTATCTTATCAGCACCCTCTCTCTTGTCCCCAAACCTAAAAATCCCTGTTTCCCAGGGAAACAGGTAATACAAGGAAAACAGAGAGTCTAAGCACAAGGAAAATGGATGTCAAAGCACAGAAAGAAAAAGGGGTTCCTTTTGGGGTCCACCTCCCTTTGATGCTCTTTATAAATATGTGTAATCCAGAGCATTATCATCATCATCATCACATGGCCTTGTATACGCTGATGGCTCCTCAGTCAGGAGGGTCCAGCATTTAGCCAAGGGCATCAGTTGGGTGGTGGTGTGCTTTTCCATGAGGCTCTCTATTATGGTCCAGATATTATTGATAAGCAGAGGTAAGAAGCAGGGCAGTATAAGACAAACTCCCAGTATGACTATGACCACCCCTATTAGAGCTTTAAAACCTCCAAAAGTTGAGAACCAACCTCCAAAAAGTGAATCTGGGGACCATCCTTTCTGTCTGAACAGGGATATGAGTCAATTTCTGCATTTTGGCCTGTCTGATCCTCAGTAACCTGTCTATTATCATCAATCTCTAAACAGCAGTTAGATTAAATTTACCATACTTTTCCTCCCTCCTGGGCTAGAAGACAGTCCAGAGCTAATCTATTCTGGTAGCTAGCATTCCTCATCTGGGTGCTTTGACATGCCAAGAGAGTTAGGACCTTTGGAGTGTCATTTGTTATGATCTCAAAGACGGCCTGTAACCTGATGATGCAGTTAAGCATGTAAATTGGGGTACAATAGCCCCAACTTCCATCCTCTGCCCAAGAAGCTGGGTCATAGTACTGAATTATCCTCTCAGGGGGCTGTTCATTATCTTTCCAGTCTCCTATTTTACATTAACATCTCTTGTTTCTTTTTCTTTTCTTTTCTTCTTCTTTTTTTTTACTTTTTGAGGCAGGGTCTCTCTAAATTATGCGGACTGTCTCTGGTCTCAAACTTGCAATCCTCCTGCCTCTGCCTCCCAGGTTGCTGGGACTACAAGCATGAGCCACTGCACTCAGTGGTTCATTAACTGTTAACTAAGTCTTAGGAGCCTGCAGCCCTACCACTGTGGCATCCGATCCCATCAGATCTCAGAATCTAAGCAGGGTAGGGCCTGATTAGTACTTGGGTGGGAGGCTGCCTCGGAACACGAAGTGCTGTAGGCTTAGGAGAAGGACCCAGCAACCCACTTCCAAAAAACAATCAGCCATTGAAAACCCTATGCATAGCAGAGAAGCACGACAATAGTGTTTTGCCTGTTGTACATAGGGTCTCTGAGTCAGACACCGACTCGATGGCACCTAATAACAACAACAAGTCTTAGGAAACAGGTAATACAAGGAAAATGGAGAGTCTAAGCACAAGGAAAAGGGATGTCAAAGCACAGGAAAAAAAAAGAGTTTTTTTGAGGGTCCTACTTTAGCTTAAGGACTTGGGCAAGGGTGTGAGACTCATTAGAGAATGTCCTTCCAAAGTCCTTAGAGAGGCACATGGCTAGGCTGGGAGGTAGGTAGCTGCAAAGGCCTCCATTTCCTTTCTTCCTGCCTACTATGTCCCTCTAAAAAGCTGGTTCTTTCATCCTTCTTATCTTAAAGAACTTCCTCTTCTGTGAATAAGTTTTTAGGTTTGGGTACAAGAGAGAGGGTGCTGATAAGACAGAAACTTTTAAGAGGGAGTATCAAATCAGATAGAAACTTTTGTAGAATAAGACTACAAAGACACTTAGGAAGTGCATGGTTTGGGTTTACAGACAAGGAAGTGGTGCTGTGAGGATACATATGTCAAAAATGGCCAAAGGAGTTCTGACAAGGAAGCTATTAGGGCACATGTTGATAGCAAACATGGACCCTAGTTTGTTTGTAATATTCTCGGAGAAGCACAAAATTATAGAAGAGGAAGCAAGGTTAAACTCAAAGGTCACATATATTTTTACTCCAAGTGTAGCCATTTTAACATTTTTGTCAGTGGGGAGACATGGGAAATGGGTCCAGAGAAGGGAGCATGGTCAAGAGTGTGATCTGTGAGGCCTGTGGCAGGCAGGTCCTTCCCTAGCAGCAGCAATTACCTTCCCCCTCTGCAGCAGCTGTTACCTCAGATATTCTGTTTCCCCATATAAAAGAATTTATACAAGACACAGAAATTATAGTATAGAGTATGTTGTTGTTGTTATTAGGTGCTGTCGAGTCATGTCTGACTCATAGAGACCAGTATAGGGTTTTCAATGGCTGATTGTTTGGGGATTGTCTCAGGTGTGAATTGCCATGTCTTTCTCCCCTTTTTGTGGTGCTGGGAACCGAACTTCGGACCTCAGAGACTGCAGAACAGCGCAGTACCAACTGAGCTAGATCCCAGCCCCAGTATAGAGTATACAATAAGTTTATTAAAGATACAGACTATAGACATCAATTATAAAGACAGCATACCTTTGAGGTACGAAGAGCAGTAGTGAAGGGCTACTGCTGCCTCATTGCAGGGTTAAACATGAGCCTTATAGTGGAGTCTGCATCTTAGGGTAAGGTGGAAAGCCCTACATCTCAGGTCTTTGTCTTGTAAAAGAAGTTATGAGATTTATGGAGTTATTAGAAGAGGATGGGCCCTTAGGCAGATGTCTGGGACATCTAGGCAGTTGTGGAGTTCAGCTAGGATGCAGAGCCCATTAGAATCCATTTGAATAGTATCCCTTTCCTTCCCTAAGTTCTGTCTCCCACCTTTTTCATCCTTTTGCAGGAGCTTTTCTGAATTTCCTTTTTCCTCCATTTCTGTCCACTAATGTCTAAACTAACCTGCCTAATATTTTCATTTAAATATTTCTCAAAATAATATCTCTAAGCAGGCAGGATTCACAATGGCTTTCCTGGTAGTTGTGTCGAAGTCCTTGATTTTCACCCAGTGAGACTTAAACCAGATCCCAGGGTGAGAGTTCTTTTCCTTCTCATATCCCCTAAATTTTCCTTGTCATTCTATCCTGCCTCAGGGGTAGGAAAGGGAGACATAATAGTCACTACAAACCTCTTAACTCACAGAAGATGTACAGTGTTTTCTTTGTTCACTCTTCCTTTTCCAGTACTTCTTATCCAGTCCTCATATTACGGGATTATAGCTCAGTCCTTGTGTCCCTGTTAAGAAGAATTTAACATGGTATTTATAACACAAGGAAATGTGGAGAGCAACCAGGGTCAGCAAAGCAAGGTTTATTGAAAAAAAGGAAAAAGAGGGTAAACAGGTCAAGCAAGAAATTAGCCCCTTGATGACCATGGAGGCAGGAGGCTCAAGAGAGAGTCATCATTTTAACTGGTGGCCATGAATTATTTTATAGTGGACTTCTCAATGCTGTTGTTGCTTAAACTGTCCTGGAAACATGAAATAAAGTCAGAGTAAAGGTAAATATTATAGTTGCTTATAGTGGTCCTGCCTATTGTTAGAAGTTGTTTGCTTTCCTGCATCTTGGGCTATATCTTTCTAAAATAAGCATTACTGTAAGGAGCCATAAAGACAAGGATATAAAAAGTTAAATGTATATAGATTTTTACTAGGGAAAAGATTAAAGGGAAAGAGAAATATTTTTGCATCAATAAGAAAGTTAAAGCTTATTGCAGATAGTCGAATATGTTGCAAGAAGGCTTATGAATGATGAAACTTATTTTAAGTTGCCGCAGACCAGCTGCAGCCTAAAATCCAGGGTTTCCCAAAGGCAGATGAGGAGTCGGTGATGGGTAACAGATACAGCAGCTCGGAGGCAGTGTGACCTTGTTCCGTTTATTTCCAGATAACCCAGCCCTTTTATACAGAATTACAATTCATCAAATCTTATGAAAGGTCAGAAAAAGGACAAGGAAGTTGGTTGCATTGATGGAATCACCTGATCAATTGTCACATGAGTGTCAGGTGGTAACCAAAGTGGAAGAGGAACTCAGAGACAAATTGTGATTATTTCAAAGAAATAAACCAAGACAACCTGAGCATCTACATTTCCTGTAACAATTGACTATTCTTAACTTTATGCAGGAATTTAGGGCAGTTAACGGTCACCTGTGTGTCACCCCATTGAGTCTGTTGTTATGATGAATGGGTGCTTTTGCTTACTATAGAGCTGTTGGTACAAAGGCTTTTGTTTAAGGAGTTTACGCTGTTGGAAGTCATTCAGGGATTTCCCATTCAAGAAAGCCTGAGGCTTGTCAACTCCCAATCTGAATTAGCATTGCCCACAGAGCCAGAAGATTATTTTTCATTAATATTTCCATAAATCTACATAGTGACCAATTAAAATTTAAGAAAAAGAAAAGATGAGGTTCCAAGTCCCTCTGCATGAAGAGACCTTTTGGAGGTACTATTCCCTTTTCAGAAGACTTTCCCTCTGAGGCAGAAGGTACTTTTTGCCTTTTTGGTAGATTTTCCCTTCAATGCCTTTATTGAAGATACTCTTCCTCATGTGGGGACTCTGTCTACCCATCATGAGTGGATCTGGACCTGGCATTAAGTCATATGTAGATAGATGATAATATTAGAAGGTTATTTCAAATGTTTTCTAAGATCAAATTTTAACATACTGATGTAGAAGCACACAACAGTCTTATCTCTCAGTCAGAAAACAGCTATTAGAATTATGGATTTAATTACTTAATCTCATCTTCTCCCACTATAGCCAGAAACCTTAACCTTTAAATTAGAGGAAGTAGAGCTCATGCAGATTCTTGGGATTCTAAGGAAAACAACTTCCATCCCCTGTCTCAGGATAATCTCCCTCCCCTGGCAGTTTCAGGAGAGCTTCCCCTTTCTCCTAATCCATATACCACAGGCTCTTGGGGGTGAATAAATCTGAAGTACTGGCATCTTTTGTGTTGCAGATAGATCTAACAGTAGTTGCTCCATTTTAGAACATAGGTAATCCTGAGAAGATTGCTTTCCCTCTAGGACACCATCTAAACTATAAAATCCAAGATTAAGCAGGTAATTTGACTCCATTGGTTCCCATCCAAAGCTCAATCACTTGGTATGTCTAACTTTTTCTGTCACACTGAAGCTCACTAAGGGCTTATCTTTTTGGCACAGGAGCACAGAAATGGGGATCCAGAGATTGTCTTTGTTATGTGTTCTGGCATTAGAACTCAGAAATGGGGATCCAGGGATTAGACCCCAGAGGATGACTTTAACCACTGCATGTTCTGCAAAAAGGAGAGATATTACAGAGGGCAATGTTCTCCCAGTGCTTCCGAAAGAATCCATATCATCAGCAAGACCATGACTCATCCCAGAAGATGCCACAACTAGAAGAGAAAAGACTGAGGAGACCAACAGGCTCCTCATATGTTCCCAAAGCAAACCTAAGAAGACTTGGCTGACCTTAAAAACAAAAACAGAAAGGTTAATTCTTGGCATCCTTAAATATTTAGAAGGAAAGAATCAGCAAACATAGAGTAATACAAAATAAGAGAAGTTGGACTAAGATCCACAATAAGCTGTAAAGGCCAGGCTAATTATTACAAAAAATATACTTTAAAAGGCACTCATAAATGCAGTGTTCAAAAGGCTGACATATTCCAATAGTCTCCAGTCACACCTGTAGTGTTTTAAAGATCCAGCCCCACTAGCTCTTATTTTTCAGACCATTTAATGGGTACATTACCAAATCTTATTAAGTACCCCAATAGTTATCAAATCCCAAGGAAATCTCTATATTAACCCAGATACACTGCCTTTAACTCTATACAAAAGAGAGGTACATTCTTGGGAGAAAATTGGTAATTAAACCTCACCCAGATAACTGCTGTCACATATGTAAATATCTTCTAGTGCATGTTAACACCATCTCAGTGTGAATAGAGAATAGAGGTCTACCCCATTCAGATCAAAAGAGCTAAACTTGTTTTTTTTCTGAGTCCCCACACCCAAGAACATCCTGAGGATGAGATTGCTTACACCTGTGAACTATTAGCAGCCTTGAGTTATCTTCAAATGAGAGAAGAAGACATCTTAACTTCTTATGTGCAGAGATTTCTGATCCTCCAACCCTCAAGCTCTGACCCTCTCATGTGTCCCCATAGATCAGGAAGATTTTGACTTTTTGATCCCTGGAAAGATAGGATCTATGCCCCTACTCAGTCTTAAAAAGTCTCATCTTTGGCCTTCATCAACCCTTAAGATTAAGGGATCAAGGTCTCAGAGGGGGGAAATGAGACAGGATAGAAAGACAGTGAAATTTGGGGGACACAGAAAGAGAAAGAGCTTTCACCCCAGGATTTGGTTTGAGTCTCAGGCCCCTGAGAATCAGGAATGTTGCTGCAACTACCAAGAAATCTGCTCTATAGACTGCCTGCATGAAGGCATCATTTGGGGGGAGATATTTTAAATAGTGAAAGTGTTAAAATAGCAATAAGCCATGCTTGGGGGCAAAATGTATGGAAACTTTGAGTTTGACCTTGCTTTCCCCTCTGTAATTCTGTGCTGCTTTGAGACATGCCCAGGCAATATACTTGTGACTCTTTTCTTAAATCTATGCCTTATAATCTCATTTCACTGGAGGGAAGTGCCTCGAAATAGCTAGAACCTAAACAATGAAACTTCTTATTTTGATCTTTTTGGCACCTCCCTAGTCCATGACAGGCGCCTTTCTAGGTGGAGTTTGAGGCTCATGTCTCCTTAGGCACCCAGACTTGGGTGCCCAGGACTGGCATCACAGGGGGAGTACCATAGGTTAAATAAAGTGGAAGAAACATGTGCCCATGCCCCTTGGCCACCAACGCCTTCTTCCTCTCCTCCTCCTGCTCCTCCTCCTTCATCTTCTTTTTCTCTCTCTTGGTAAGTCAATATCTTGGACCTCTCTCTCTCTCTCTCTCTCTCTCTCTCTCTCATCACTCTGTCTCTCTCTCCCTATCTCTCTTTCCCCTCATGTGTCCTAAAGCATGTATATAATAAACTCTATAACTTTGTTTCACTCTCAGATTCATCCAGAAATTTTTTTCTGTGATGAATCCAAGGACCCACCTTAACCTGAGTAGAAGTAACAACTAGGAAAACTCCTCAGGATAAGTGGCCATGCTGACCTGTATCTCTCTGCTGAGCCTCTGGTGACATTTGGAACCATGCACTCTTGTACCCTGAAAGATGATGTATAGTCTGGTTTCAAACTTTCTTCAGGGAAATTTGGAAGTATTTATGAAAATGTCTAGTCTGATGGTATAGGTGAGTGGTAGAGTGCTTGCTTACCATACACAAGACTCTGGATTCTATCCCAAGCATTACAACAATAAAAATATACCAAAAAAAAATCAAAACACGTTTTCCCTTTACTGATAAATGTTGGTGGGGTACAGAGTAACAGAGCATTTGCTTTTTCCATTATGCAACTATTACATCACTTTTGGTTATACTTTCATCAACTTAAAATTTTTTGAACCTTTTGACTACTATGTAGTAAAACTCATGTGCGTTAATGAGTTATATTCCCTGGTTTTCCCCATGTACTCATGAAGTTGCATCATTTAGATTGAAATTATCTTCTCTGCCTTTATCTCTTTACATTGTTTCTCCCCACTTCCCACCTTCCACAACTTTTGCTTCCCTTTGCTAGTCTCCTCCCTCCTTCTTTCTACTCTTTATATTTTCCCTTCTTCGCTAAGTTTAATTGTGCATTTTTATATATCTACATAGATACAGATTTTTTCTTCCTTAAGTAAGATTCAGCTCCATATATGAGTGAGAACATAAGGTATTTCTCTTTTTGACCCTGTTCTTTCACTTAAGATCATATTCTCCAGTTCCAATAATTTTGCTGTAGATGACATTATTTCATTCTTTTTATTGTTGAGTAATATTCCATTGTATATATGTACCATAAATTTTTATCCATTTTTCTGTTCATGGGCATCTTGGTTGGTTCCATATTCTTGCTATTGTCAAGAGTGCTGCATTAAGTATGGAAATGCAGGTGTCTCTGTGGTATGATACTAGTCTCCTATTGGGTATATTTACACAAGTGGTATAGTTGAGTTGTATGGCAGTTCTATTTTTAGTTTTCTGAAGTAACTCCATATTGATTTCCAAAGTGGTTGAACTAATTTACAGTCCCACTAGCAGTGTAAAAGCCTTCCTTTTTCTCACATCTTTGCCAGCATTTGTTATTATTTGTTTTGTTGGTCTTGCCCATTCTTACTGGAGTTAGGTGGAATCTCAGAGTTGTTTTGATTTGTATTTCCATAATGGGTAGGGATAGTGAGGTTTTTTTCATGTGGTTCTTAGCCCTATGAACTGCTTCGAGAAGTGTCTGTTCATTTTCTTTACCCATTTGTGTGTTGAGTTATTTGTGGTCTTGAGATTTGTTTTTTTCAGTTCTTTGTAAATTCTAGAAATTAGTCTTCTGTCAGATGTGTAGAATGTGAAGATTTTCTTCCATTCAGTGGACTCTTCCTTAACTTTGTTGATTGTTTCCTTTGATATACAGAAGCTTTTTAGTTCCATGTAATCCCGTTTGTCAATTCTTTTTTTTTTTTTTTTTTTTTTTTTTTTTTTTTTTTTTTTTTTTTTTTTTTTTTATGGTATTGGGGATTGAATCCAGGGCCTCACACTTGCATGTTTCGCAAGTGCTATATCACTGAGCTGCACCCCCAACCCATTTTCTTACTTATTGAGACAGGATCTTGCTAAATTATGCAGACTGCCTCTGGTCTCGAACTTGCAATCCTCCTGCCTCTGCCTCCCAAATTGCTGGGATTACAGATGTGTGCCACCCTGCCCTGCTCCATTTGTCAATTCTTGGTGTGATTTCCTGAGCAATTAGAGTCTTGTAAAGGATTGTGTGTTGAATGAAGCATGCTTCCTATCTTTTCTTCCAGTAGTTTTAAGGTTTCTCATTTTATGTTGAGGTCTCTTATCCATTTTCAGTTGATCCTCATGCAAATTGAGAGGTACAGGTCTATTTTCATTTTTCTGCAGATGAATATCCAATTTTCTCAGCAACATTTGTTGAAGAGGCTATCTTTTCTCCATTTTGTGTTCTTAGCCCCTTTGTCAAAGATCAGGTGGCTGACATTACATGGGTGTTTCTCTGGATCTTCAATTCTGTTCCATTGGTCTTCAAGCTTATTTCTGTGCCAGTACCAAGCTGGTTTTGTTACTATAGCCTTGTAGTACAGTTTAAAGTCAGGTATTTTGATCATGCCTGCATTAGTGTTGCAGCTTAAGATTGTTTTGGCTATATGTGGTCTTTTGTGTAAAACATATTTTTTTACCCTATCTTCATGGTTCATGCCTATAATACTAGTGACCTGGGAAGCAGCAGCAGGATTATCACAAGTTCAAGGCCAGAGGCACCCTGCAAAACTCAGTGAGACCCTGTTTCAAAATTTAAAAAATTAAAAAGTATTTTGAGGTAAAAGCATTTGCCTAGCATCTATGAAGCTCTGGGTTCAACCCCACATGTCCTGGGGTGGGGGAAGAAAAAAATCAAAAGAAAATATCTTAAAATATGTGTGCATTACTTTGTATGCAAAATAACACAGCATCATTTTTTTCTTTACATTTATTTTATCCAAGTTAAAATTAAGATCTAATTTACAAACAGTAAAATTCACTCTTTTTTTCTTTTCTTTTCTTTTCTTTTGCAGCACTGAAGTTTGAATCCTGGGCTTTGTACACACTTTTCAAGCACTCTACCACCAAGCCACACTGCGAACCCCTTTTTTACTTTTTATCTCGAGATAGGGTCTTGCTAATTTAAACAGGCTGCCTCTGTCCTTGAACTTGCAATCTTCTTGCCTCAGTCTCCTGAGTCTCTGGGGTTACAGGTATGTGCCAATACACCTGGCAAAATTCACCCTTTTCAGTGCACAGTCCTGGAAGTTGGGCAACCCCATAGCAATTATTGCCCCCTACCATAACTGAGATACAGAAGGGTTGTATTGATCCCAAAAGCATTCCCATACTCCTTGATAGTCAGCTCTTCAGTATGTGGCAAACTAATCTGGTAGGGTTTTTCCTGTAGTTTTTCCCATGTTGCTGTTTTTGTTGTTAGGTGCCCTTGAGTTGAGTCCAATTAAATTACTCTATGTACAACAGAAAACATTCCCCAACATGCCCGTAGTGCCATGCCCAGCACTGTGTCACTGCTTCTCTGCTATTCAGAGGGTTTTTAATGGCTGATTGTTTCGGGATTGTTTCAGGACCGAGCTGCCAGTTCTTTCTCCCATTTTTGCAGTGCTAGGGATCAAACCCAGGGCCTCAGAGCACACACAGCAGCACTCTACCAACTGAGCTAAACCCAAGCATACTGGTAATCAACTTGCTGAAGAAGATGAGGCTGGAGGATGGCGACTTTTACTCATAGGGAATAAAAGTTATGTTATTAGATTACATTATATTATTATATATAAAGCATTTTATGTTGGTTTCTTTAGGTGAAATCCAAGATATAATTTTTATGGATTTTTTGTCATTTCAAAGAAATCTTTGCTTAACCCAAGGTCACCAAGATTTTTTAAACAGCTTTATGAGATATAATTTATATAATATAAAATGGACCCTTCTAAAGTGTATAGTTCTGGTTTCTTCTGAGACTGCTGGCAAGACAGTTTAGATCCAACAAAGAGAGACCAAAACAAGGAAGAAACAGCTGCTATTTGCTAATATATTTGGGAGAGAGTGCTGAGTGCAGTGCAGTGCATGGAAGCTGCGTGACACAGAAACTCAGGATGGCTCTGTAAAGAAGGGAATAAAGTACTTTGCATCAACTTCTCCATTGCCCCAGTTGGGATCAGTCTGGAAATGAGAAAGTCTTCCCACAACGGAGAAAGATAAGCAGAACAATCCATCAGGCCCCACTGATACCATAGACAACTGAACATTTTGTGGCTGGGTAATCCTGCAGCCCTCAACTCAGTCAGGGGATCTGCAAGGCAGTGTGTACTTCTTCATTGCCACTTAGAGGGGGTGCAATACCCCAGCCAGGATGGTGCTGTGCTGCACTATAGTGAGACCAAACCCACTGTGGCCCTATCCCTGTTGCTACATGCACCACACCACACCTGCCCTGTGCCTGCGGGAGTGACTCTGTCCCCTGAAAAACTCCCCCAAATCTGATAGTTCCCCTGCCTCCATTGCTCTGCCAACTGTACTTTGCCTGCCAGGGTCCACCAGAGAGGCTCTGACCCAACACAGCCCACAGAAACAGATGGATGCCCTGTACTCACCTCAAAACCCACCATGCCCAGAGCTACCCACAACCCAGACCCTGAAGCCATTGCTGACATTGACTCAGCTGAAGAAACTGTTTGGAGATAGATTCCTGTGCCCATGAAGAACCAAAGCAAACCAACCAACAGCCAACCAACCAACACCCAACCAACAGCCTAAGGCCCACCAACAGGAGAAAGTCTCTTACTGTGTATCATGGTTTAGGTATCTCCCAAGTCTCCTGTGTTACCAGCTTGGTGACTGGCTTGTGGTGCTATTGGGCAATGTGGTGCTTGAAGAGGTGGGACCTAGTGGGAGGAAGTTAGGTCACTGGAGGTGTGGGCTTGAAGGGGATATTGGAGCCTCAGCCCTTTCCCCCCTCTCTCTCTTTTTTCTTCCCAGCCATGAGGTGGGCAGTTTTCTCTATTCCTTGCCATTATTGTACCTAGCGGCTCAATCACAGAAAAATACTCCAAGACACAAACGGGTCAGGAGCAGAAGGAAGCTTTAATGGACTGATCAGCCAGCTGCCCTTAGCCCCAGGAGTGGACTTGGAGGGAACAGCAGCTCAGGTCTGGTGAGTTTGGGTTTTATAGGGCAGCTTAAGGGGTGGGGGAGTACAATGTAAGATTCCATTTTCCAGAGCTCAGCTCTGTACAGGAATTCCCCAAATTTGACCTTTTACAAGGTTATCTTGTGACACCACCTTTTTCTTAATCCAGCCCTTTGGCAGGCACAGCCATCTTATGACACAGCTGCCCTTATCAGCTTTTGTTGAGGGCTGGTTTTCAAGGAACCGGTGATTTTAAAGTGACCTTTAGGTCTGCTTTCACACCATAAAGTACTATCATGCCATAAGTCTAAAGGCCATGAGGCCAAGTGACCAATGACTAAAACCTCTGAAAAAGTAAGCAAAAATAAACCTGTCCTCCATATACATAGTTTAAGGTATTTCTTTCAGTGATAGAAAGGTGACTAATATTCTGTGAAAGCCACCACGGAAAATTGATGAGAGACAACTGAGCCGCCAGAGGTACAAATGTCATCTAGGAGACACAAGAATCATGAGAAAGCCAGCTAACTTGACTCTCCAAAGGAACACAACCATTCTCTAACAAGACTCCACAGAAAAGGAGATGGATGAAATGCTTGAAAAAGAAATGCAGTGAAGATACAAGAGAAGACAGACACACAATTCAATGAAAGTAGGAAAACATTCATGATAACCTGAATGAAAAATTCAACAGAGATATATACCATAAAAGCAAGCCAAACAGATATCTAGGAGTCAAAGAACTGAATAAATGAAATCTAAAAATACAGTTGAATTCTTAGCCATCAGGGAAATCCAAACCAAAACTACACTGACATTCTATCTCACCCTAGTTGAAACAGCTAACAAAACAACAACCAATGCTGGCAAGAATGGGTGGAAAGGAACCCTTTCACACTGCTGATAGGCCTGTAAATTAGTCCAGCCATTATGGAAATCAGTATGGAGGTTCATCAGAAAACTAATAATATAGAAGTACCATATACCACTCCTGGGCATCATATAGACACCTACAGTTCCATTTTCATTGTAATATTGTTCACAATTGCAAAGATGGGGAATTAACCCAGATGTTCATCAGCAGATGAATTGATTTTAAAATGTGGCATATATACACTATAGAATATTATTCAGCCTTAAAGAAGAATGAAATAATGCCATTTTCAGGAAAATGGGTAGAACTGAAGATCATCCTTTTAAGAGAAATAAGTTGGCCTCAGACAAATATAGTATATTTTCACTAATATGCAGAATCTAGATTTAGCTTAAAAAGAAATATATATGCATATGCATATAAGATTGGAAAATACAAGGGGACATATCTAGAGGTAAGAGGGGATTTGTAGGGGGTCAGAGCAACATGAAAGGAAATAACAAAAAGAAAGAAAGAGTAAGCGGAGGGGAGGAACTATTTCAAAAATAATACTAAGAATTTATAGGATTTTTCAAAATCAAATATATAAACCATCACATTGAATGTAATCAGAGAGTTCTGAATAGAATGGATAATTAAATGCCCCACACTAAAAGATATTATAATAAAAGTTTCAAAGAAAAAATATAAAATGTTCCAGAAAAGATAAAATAGATCAATTAAGATAAAGAAAAATCAGACTAGCCGGGCACTGTGGTGCACGCCTGCAATCCCATCGGCTTGGGAGGCGGAGGCAGGAGGATTGCAAGTTCGAGACCAGAGGCAGTCTGCATAATTTAGCAAGACCCTGTCTCAAAAAGTAAAAAAAAAAAAATGGGCTGGGGGTACAGCTCAGTGGTCCAGCACTTGCAGAGCATGCAAGTGTGAGATCCTGGGTTCAACCTCCAGTACCACAAAAAAAAAAAAAAAAAAGAAAAAAGAAAAAAAAGAAAGAAAGAAAGAAAAATCAGACTGATGTTAGCCTTTTTCATAACATCTCTGAAGAAGATGATGTAATAATATATTTAGCTGGGCGCAGTGGTGCACACCTGTAATCCCAGCAGCTTGGGAGGCAGAGGCAGAAGGATAGCAAGTTTGAGACCAGAGGCAGTCTGTGTAACTTAGCGAGACCCTGTCTCAAAAAAGTAAAGAAAAATGGGCTGAGGGTGCAGCCCAGTGGTCCAGCACTTGCAAAGCATGCAAGTGCGAGGCCCTGGGTTCAACCCCTCAGTACCACACACAATAATAATAATAATAATAATGTTTAAATGTTTGGAAAAAAACTTTTAGATGTTAAGAAGTAGAATTTATCATGAATTTGAAAATAGTGGTGAAGAGAATTAAGACAATTTTGAAGCCAAAGATGTCAAGGAAAAGCATTTAAAAGCTACTGCTAGGTGCTATTTCCTAGCATCTAAATTGATAAGTATGTATTTTTGTTCAGTCCACTTTTATCCTATTGCTATTGTTCTCTAACTGATTCTCACTATACTCTAAGTATGAGATTATTCCAATCCCCTGCAGTTATATAAGTTTCACAAATCAAGAAAGGATTGGATTCAGCCATATACAATTGAAAAAAAATGGTGGCATCAACACACTAGTGTTTACATTTATATGTAGTTTTTACTATAAGAATTTCCAAGAATGTACAGGAATAAACATACATCTAACACTCCTGTACCATCATTTATTCTCAGTTCCCACTTTTTCTTTCTTAGCAAAACTAATCCATAGGTGGTGCTGTGTACTTCATATAGATTGACAGGAAGCACACCCTCTTCAGTTGTCTAGATTAGTTGTTCCAATGACAAGCTGGCAGCATTAACCAGATGACTGAGAGCCTACAAATCGGCTAATCCCACCTGGGTGTAAATCTTCGCATGACTCCATAAGAGAGTATGATGGAGGCTGTTCCATGAGCACTGTCTGCCATATGAAGAAGTGAAGATGTGGAACAGCAGTGGAACCCCAGGCTCTGCATGGTGCACTGCACAGGGTTGTGCAATGGAGCAAGCAGCAGCACTGAAAAGCAGTGGCGTGGGGATACCACCCAGCAACGAGTGAGACAGCATATGAAAAATGTACATCACAAGTTATTTTACACAAGTTTTTAAAAAGCCACAGTGAAAAAATGCTGCGTGTTTTGTAAGGATACATTCAAATTCAGGATTACATACCAAATACCTCAGAGTGGTCACCTTGGTAGAGAAAGCAGGTGGAAATAGGCAGTGAGGATAAAAGGATAAAGGCATGAAGGAAAAGTGTTGTGTGCACAGATAAGTGACGGTCATGTGGTAGATGCCGAAGTATTTGTGAAGAAACTTCTGTATTTGACGCTTCCACCAGTAAAAGCAAAGAAAATGTACTCTCTGTATGGTGGCCTTTGTTATGACTGCATGGCTAACATTCAGCTGAATGTTCATGGTAGACACCTGCTCTGAGTGGCCAGTACCTGAGGTGGTGGTGGTGGTGTAAGGTGCCACCAAGTGGATTTCAACTCATAGCGACCCCATCTACAATGGAAAACAGACAAAACACTCTCTGATACCCTATTCATAGGGTTTTCAATGGCTGATTGTTTTGGGAGTGGGCTGCCAGGTCCTTCTCCCAAGCCTACAGCACCTGGTATTCCCAGGCATTCTCCCATTCAAGGACTAACCAAGCCCAGCCCTGCTTAGCTTCCGAGATCTGACAAGATTGGATGCCAGGGTGATACAGCTGGTGATACAGTCATATTCTGAATGTGACTCTGGTCTGCTCTTATTTAATAAATGTATGTACATTTTAAGTTTCCTAAAATATTTATCTTTCAACCCCAGTCAGTTTATTCTCCTCACATGATGAACAAACAGAACAGCGACCCCTGGAGGTCAGATCTTATTGTTGGTAGATGAATGTTTGGACTTCTGTTTGGGGAATTTGTCATTTGATTTGCATCTGGGTTTTTCTTTACCTTCTAGGACTTCCTTAGTTTCCAGTCTGCTGATCATAGCCTTTCTTGTTTTCAATTTTATTTTTAAGTCATTTTTAACTCCCTCTAAGGTATCTGGGGTGAGAGATGAGGAAGCTGAGCGGATATGTGTGCCATCTTGCTCAGTTGCCCCTGACACATTTCACTCCAAGAGGTTGAAGTTAAGCAGAAGAGGACTTGCATAAGACTTGCAGGTAGTGCCAAGTCAAGAAACAGAAAGTGTTGCCAGGCACCATTGTGCATGCCTGGAATCCCAGCAACTCCAGGGCGGAAGTAGGAGGATCATGAACTCAGATGCAGATAAGCTTCTCATGGGAAGTCAGCTTGGGGGAGGTCAGGGCTGGTGGATTTTAGAGTGCTCAATGACAGGACGAGGATCACCACTGAGGATTGCGTAGGCTTGGACACTTGCTGTTCCTCACACGGCTGCGGTGGTCAGTGGTTAGGGATGTAGCTGGGCCGCAGCAGGGGGAGAAATCAGATGTTCCTCCTGTATCCAGGCTTCTGGCTAAATGCATCCAAGTAATCAAGGGTCTGGGCTGGGCTGGCATAATCAGAAAACTCTATCATTGCTGTCTCCATAATATCTTTATGGCCCTAAAGAAAGAGGATGAGAAGGGAATTCATAAAGTAAATCCTTTCTCCACTCCTTTTTCCTGCCCCTTCCTCTTGCCCTGGCCTGTTATCTTCCTCCTCCTACCTTCTCCTTCCACCTCCTTCCAGCAGCTGCTGCCACTGTTCCCCAAAGCCTCCCTGCCAGTTTTTATCTCCTGCTCTCCCTCCCCTGGGGTCATAGCCTTGGAGTGAGGTCCTTTTCAGAATGAAAGGCAGGGATTTCAAGAAATAAAGAGTATCTCCATTAGACTCAGCTATGAGTTTACCTGGTCATCTTCGCTGGGACAGAGTGGCCCCCAGCCAAACCCAGCCCACTCACCTGGCGGCGCCTGCAGCACAGGAGTACACACAGAGCAGAGAGCACCAGGCCCTTGAGCACAAGGAGTCCACCATGCACAGAGACCTGGAGCCCCTGAGAAGCCCCGCCAAGGGAGGAGGAGGAATTTGATTTCCTGGAGGGAAGGAGAGACAGAAGGGGCTTGGGCTGCAATGTCACCCGCTGCTGCATGTCCCTAAACCAGGTGCCTTGTGGCTGGAGCATATGTGCATAAGTTCCCACCCCAATCTGATTATGAAGGGAAAATGGACACAGGAGTAGGGGATGGGGTTCTCAGGGGCTCCTGGGTTTGAGAGGTAGCCAAGTCATAGGAATCCCAGGTGTGTTAGGTGGAAGGAAGGCTGGCTAGGGAGAGAGCTAAGGCTCAGAGTTCACCTGGGGGGAGGGACACAGCTCCTAGGGACAGGAACACTCCCCAACCAGATCAGACTGGCAGGGCCACCAGGCTGGCCCAGAAGAAGGAAGCTACCTCCACCAGACAGGAAAGGTGAGTAACTGGGTGTCGGCCCAGAACCAGAGGTCAGCACACCAATAGAGGCCACAGAGAGGGACTCTCAGGATCAGCCACTAGGGGGCCTGAGACACTGTCTTATCTCTGCTCCTAAATGGCATGTCAGGTTCTGTGCAAACTCTGAGCCTCATTTCCTCAGCTGTGATATTTTGGCCAATCTTGAAGATCCTCTGAATCCCAAGAGGGTCCTCTCTTGCCCAGGTAGGGCCACCATGGTTCCTGGGAATCCCATCCTTCCAGCACCGAGGGCATCACAGTCCCGCTTTGCCAGCTGAAAAGGTGTAAAGTGACATTTCGTGGCTGTCTTAAACTGCCACTTCTTTGGTTATTTATTTGGTCATCGTGTGGTTTGGGGTTTTCCTCTTCTTTCAACTGCCTTTCATGAGCTTTGCCCCTTTTCCACTGGGGATTGTACTGCTGCATCTGTCTAAGACATTTTCAATTAATTTTTCCCAATCTGTCACGTGCTTGAGATCTTTTCCCACAGTGTTGTACCATGGAGTAGAATTCCTCATTCTTGATGTGACTGGTTTGATTGAACTTTTTTTGCCCTATGATTTGTGTTCCTTAAGTTTTTGGTAAGAAGTCATTTCTCACCCCTAGGCTACCAAGATATTCCTCTGCAGGCTTTTTTGCTATTAACTTAATAATTTTATTTTTCATATATGTGCAACTTGAATGCACCCAGAGTTCTTCTCTGTATATAAATAATTATGCAAGATCCATTTTGGGGATTCATTTTTCATTTTTCAAATATGCCCTGCCAGTTAACCTTCCAAATTATGGGCCCTTTGCCCCATTGATTTGTGGTGCCATCTTATCATAAGGTACATTTTCGAACATATATGATCTGTCTGAGCTCCTTTGGCCTGTTCCACTTTTCCATTCATCATTTCTTGGACCAGCACCACACTGATATCAGTTGTCACTTAATATTTGGTAAGACAAACCTTATCTTTATTTCTACTTTTTCATGGTAGACTTACCTAGTCATGTACCTTATTTTCCCAAATAATTTTGAAGTAAATTTATCAAGTTTTTTTTTTAATTACACTAGTGTTTGGGATTATATTTACAGACTTTTTAATTTAGGTGATATTGACATCTTTATAATTGTTTCATCCACGATTGTGGGTGATTTCTATTTATTCAGATCACCCCTCTCATTTATTAGCATTTTAAGGTTTTCTCCAAAGAGATCTTGGTTAAATTAATTCTCCCTAGAAACTTTATAGATTTTGTTGCTCTAATGAACAGAATGTTATTTTGTTTAGAGTTTTCTAAATGGCTATTCTTAAATGAGAACTTGTTTTGATTTTTGTCAGTTGATCTTTTCTCTGGCAGCCTTGCTCTTTCATGCAATCTAATATTTGCTTCATTCTGCCTGTTTCTTCTAGGCAGATGATCCCCCCACCTGCAAATTGTGACAGTATTCATTCTTCGCATCTAATCTTCTTTCCTCTTACCTACTTTCCTTTTCTTCTAGCATTGGCCAGCACCTCTAATACTATACGAAACATTAGTGTCAGCTATGAAAATCTTTAATTTGCATTTATACTTTCTCCACTCAGTGATATTTATTATAGTCATTGGAATGCAATCTTTACCAAGTTATATTGTCCCATTTCTATTTTACTAAGTGTTTTTACTAAAAAATGCATCAAACCTTTCCAAATGTTTTTCAATATCAATTAAATTTTTCCCTGTAGTTTATTAATTTGATCCATTTACACTGATATTTTCTTTCCTTTTCCTTTTTCTTTTCTTTCCTTCCTTTCCTTTCCTCTTCTTTTATCTTTTCTTTTCTGCAATACTTGCATCCTCAGGGCGTTTTTTACTTTATATTTTGAGACTGGGTCTCACTAAGTTACACAGGCTGCTTTTGGCCTCGAACTTGGGAATCTTCTTGCCTCAGCCTCCTGAGTCACTAGGATTACAGGTGTGAGCCCCCATGATAGGCTCTTTGATAGATTTTCTAAACTTGAACAATCCTTTCAGCTCTAGAATAAATGCCACCAAATCATAATACATTGTTTTTTAATACACCATTGAATTTGGTCAGCTAATATTTACTTTGGTTTTGACTTCATGTTCATCATGAATCTATGATTTGATTTTCTTGCACTACCCATAACTAGTTCTGAGATAAAGATGACACTAGGCTCTAATGAGCTGGGCAGCTTTTGTTTTTCTATTTTCTGCAACATCTTGTACAAAATATGAACCAAATACTTCTTACCAAATGCTTACAGGTTTGGTGATACCTGTTAAAAAAATGTGAGTCTTGAATTTTCTGTGAGGATGAATCTTTATCTACCATTTCAATCTTTTTCATATATATTAATCTGTTCAAATTTATTCTTGTAGTAATCCTTTTTTTTTTTTTGAGACAGGGTCTCACTGAGTTACACAGGCTGACTCTGGCCTCAAACTCACAATCCTCCTGCCTCAGCCTCCCAAGTTGCTGTGAATATAGGCATGCAGCACAGCGCGTAGCTTGACATTTTCTTTTTTAAGGAATTTGGTTACTTTTAAGATTTTAAAAGAGAATTTGATTAGTATTTGTTGTTGTTGTTAGGTGCCATCAAGTCATGTTCCACTCATAGCGACCTGCATAGGATTTTCAATGGCTGACTATTTTGGGATTGCCTCACGAGTGGATTGCCACATCCTTCTCCCATTTTTGCAGTGCTGGGAATCAAACTTGGGACCTCAGAGACTACAGAGCATTGCCCTACCAACTGAGCTAAATCCCAGTTCCATAGCAACCCTATGTACAACAAAATGAAACACTTTCTGACACTTTGCCATGCCTGGCACTATTGTCATTGCTTCTCTGCTATTCATAGGGTTTTCAAAGGCAGATTGTTTCCAGAGTGGATTGCCAGGTCCTTCTCCCTAGTCTGCAGCACCTGATATTCCCAGGAGGTCTCCCATCAAAGGACTAACTAGGCAGATCCTGCTTAGCTTCCAAGAACAGACGGGATCGGATTTCAGGATGCTATATCTGCAGACATATATATGTATATGTGTACATACACACAGTTTATAAGTTTACAAATGATGTATTTTGTTAAATATAACTTTCATTTATACAGTTGAAATATTTTTAAATATATAAATACATATTTCACATATTTAAGTATTTAGAAATATAACTTATAATGCAACCTTACTAATATGCATCATAATGTATATAGCATATTTATAAATGTCATATAAACTGTGTACCTGGAATTTATTAGTTACCTGGTTTAGAACTCAGATCTCTCTATTTTTTGTCTCATGGATCTTTGATCTTCAGAGCAGGATGTGACTCTCCAACTGCACTTGTAAATTATTTATTTCCCCTTGGAGTTTTGATAGGTTGCTTGATACATTTTATGGCCAAGTGTTGAGGTGCACATACATTTATCATGGTTCCACTTTCTTACTTAAGTGTGCCTTTCATCAGTATAAGTTATACATTGCTATCTTATAATATTTTACCTGAGCAAACTCCTTGGGTCCTTCTCCCTGATTCCCAGCCTGCCTGCACTCTGTGACATCCCCTCCCAGAACCTTCCCCCAGGGCAGACCCCTGCCTTACCTGTGCTGGGAGCCATTGATGATAGGGCTGGAGGTGCCCTCTGGAGAAGGGATCAGAACTAAAGAAGACACAAAGAAAATAGCGGCTGCTCAGAGGGCCAGACCAGACAATAAGACTGTGTCCCAAAAACCAAGAGAGGAAGTGAAGAAGGGCTAGAGTCAGCTCCTCAAGGTCCTGCAGGCCAGGGGTCAGTGGGCACAAGCTCTTCTTTCTTAACTATTTCTTAAAATTTTTACATATTTCTGGGGCGCCATGTGATGTTTTGGGTTGGGGTTTAACTCAGTTGGTTGAGTGTTGCTCTGCATGCTCTGAGGCTCTGGGTTTGATCCCCAGCACTGCAAAAATGGGAGAAGGACCTGGCAGCCCACTCCTGAAACAATCAGCCATTGAAAACTCTGAGTAGCAGAAAAGCACTGACATAGTGCTGGGCATTGCACAATGTCAGAGAGTGGATCCAACTTGACAGCACCTAACAACAGCAATATGTGATGTTTCAATACAGTATATAGAATATAATGTTCAAATCTGTGTAAGCCTATCTACTCAAACATTTATCATTTCTTTTTTATGGAAGCTTTAAAAATAATTTTCTCTAGCTTTTTAAAAATAAGCAATACAAGCTGGGCATGATGGTACATGCCTTTAATCCCAGCAACTGGGGAGGCGGAAGCAGGAGGAGTTCAAGGCAGAGGCAGCCTGTGTAACCTAATGAGACCCTGTCTCAAAATACAAAGTAATAAATGGGTTACAGGTACAGTTCAGGAGTTGAACACTTGCCAAAAGCATGCATGAGACCTGAGGTTCAATTCCCCAGTACCACAAAAAAATAAAAATAAAAATAAACAATATATTATCATTTTCTATAGTCACTGTGTAAGTATAGACAATATTGAACTACAGAACTATCGTCGTCTTTCTCATAACTAACTATAACTTGGTAATCTTTAGTCAAATTTCTGCTATCCCTCCCCACCCCCCGGCTCTCCCCAGCCTCTGGTAGCCACCATTCTACTCTCAACTTCTATGAGACCAGTATTTTTAGATTCTACATGTGAGTAAGATCATGTGATACTTGTCATTCTGTCCCTGACCTGTTTCACTTAACATAATGACCTCCACTTTCATCTGTGTTCTTGCAGATGACAAGATTTCATTCTTTTATGACTGAATAGTATTCCATCATGTCCCACATTTTCTTTATCCATTCATCAGTTCATGGACACTTAGGTTGTTTCCATTTCTTGGCTAAGGTGAGTGGTGGGAGTACAGATCTCTTTGACATACTGATTTCATTTTCTTTGGATATATATCCAGTAGTGGAATGGCCACACTATATAGTAGTTCTATTTTTAATTTTTTTTGAGGGTGCTTCATGCTGTTTTCCACAGCTGCTGGGTTAATTGATACTCCCACCAGCAGTGTTTCAGGGTTCCCTTTTCTCCATATATTTGCCAGCACTTGTTGTCTTTTGTCTTTTTGGTAATAGCCACTTTTACTGGGGTAAGGTGACATCTTACTGTTGTTTTAATTTGCACTTTCCTGGTGATTAGTGAGAATTTTTTCATGCATTTGTTGCCCATTTATATGTCTTCCTTGGGGAAAAAAGAAGTCTATTCAGATGAAGCCTAAGATCTTTATGCCTGTAGCTGTACCACTGTGGCATTTGATCCCATCAGATCTCTGAAGCTAAGCGGAATGGGGCCTGGTTAGTAGCTGGATGAATACCAGGTGCTGCAGGCTTGGGAGAAGGACCCCACAACCCACTCCCAAAAAACAATCAGCCATTGAAAAACCTTAGGATAGCAGAGAAGCACTGGCAATAGTGTTTCGGTCACTGTGAGGCAGATACCGACTCGATGGCACCTAACAACAACAAGATCTTTATAAGTGCTGAAGTCAGGTCTGGCACTGGGATCAACATGATGGGAAGCCAGGGTCACACAGGTCCAGGGTCTTCAGTGCCAATTGGCCTCTGAAAGTACCCAGCCCATCACATAAGAACCCAGCTAGTTTCATGATGGGATCATATACTGCATATTTATCTCCCTTGGTCTCAAGCCCTGAATGCAGCTTCCTACCAGGGTATCAGCCCCCAGTGAGCAGGCCTTCTGCACCCTCCTTCCCTGAATCTCAGTCTCCCCGAGTTGCCTGGTCACCCCTCTTTCCTCCCTCCACAGAAACCTTATACCTACCTGTCCTTACCGGGAGCTGGGTGGTGGTCCATATGGGAGAAGTGGACGAGGCTAAAGAGAAAAGAGAGTAGACAACTGTACAGGGACCCAGAAGGGAGAATGAGGTTGGCCACAAAGCCAGATATATGGGGGCATAGAGGGCCCAGAGCCTGTCCCTTAGGATCTCTTAGGCCAGCAGTGACCTGCACCTCAGGTCTGCACAGGTGTGCCGGTGTAAGGAACAGAGAGACTCCAGGTTCCTGTCCCATGAGGCAGCAGAGTCTGTCTTCCCCCATAGTGGCAACAGAGCCGAGGTGGGACCCTATTTCTGGAGACAGCAATCCTTGCCCCTCTCGGGGTGGAGCAGTAGAGATTAGGGGCAACAGAGGCATGGGGCGGGATGAGTGACATCTCCCCCAGGCCCCTGGAAGAGGGGGCATCTCCTCAAGACAAGCCTCACCTGGGGACAGCACCAGGCTGATGTTTCTGACAATAAGGACCACATTGCGGGAAGAGTTGAAGCTTCCACACCAGTAGGATCCCGCATCCTCCTCCCTGAGCCGCGGCACGATGAGGATGAAGAAGCCAGCATCCGGGTCATCCCAGATTATGTGCCGAGACCCCGCTGCTGCTGTCTGGGGCTGGGAGGTGGTGACCACTCTGGTGCACTTTCGAGCAGATGTCTGCTGACACCAGGTTTTCGGGACATATGGTCCTCTCTCAGGTGTGTACCGGCACGTCACGAGGAGTGTCTGTCCCACCACTTGGTGAAGCTCCTCAGGCACAACTGTCAGCCCCCAGGAACCTGGACAGCAAGCTTTCAGGTCACATCCCCAGCTGGACCCTCCACTCCCAGGGCAGGCGAAAGGGGAGAGGGGATGCCGTTTAATGGCCAGACTCAGAACGTGGCCCCCAAAGCCAGCCTTGCTGCCACAGAGCCAGCCCAGCCCTCTCCCGCCCCCCATCCTCAGCCCTCTCCCTGCACCTGCTCCCCACCCACCCTGCATCTCACCGGAGGCCAGAAGCACCAGCAGCCTGACCCAGGCCATCCACACCTCCCCGTTCCTGGTGGTGCAGGTAAGGAAAAGAAGGGGAGACCTCTGGGGAGAGGGAATCAGAAGCTGGGCCTGGTTCTCCCTGGCTTCTCAGCATCTGGGAGATGGAGGAACTGAATCAGGTCAATGCCTTGATTGCGGAAGTGGTTGGTGTGGGAAGGCGGGCTCTCAGGGCCCAGCCAGGCAGCAGCAGCCTGGACTGGGGCCCCAGCTCCATGCAGAGCCTGTTTCTGGGCCTCCAAGCTGGGAAACTCTGCCCCAGTTGCTCGGTTCCCTTTTGCCCAGCTTCTTCCTATTTCTGCCACTCCACCCTTGTACCCCACCCGCTCCTTCACTGCTGCTGAGGGAAGCTCTAGAATGCTCTAGAAAAGAAAAACTGTGGTGATGCAAGAGGCCATTCCTCTGTTTTTTCTCTCTCTGCTTTTCCTGACGGGAGGTCAGGGCCTAGAGTCCTGGTCGTGGTCTCCAGGCACAGCAAGGACCTCCCTTCCCAGGCCAGTGGGGAGGTGGCGTGTTTTCACCCTGAGGAGGTTTGTGGGGGGCAGACTTCAATTCCAAGAGCTGTAAGGATGGTTCCTAGGAAGAGTGGGCCCTGGGTAGCTGGGAGGAAAGAGGGTGCTGAGCAAGGATTACCTGAGGGGAAGGCAGAGATCCATTTGGGGCAAGAAAGAAGGGAGGGAGCACGGGACCATTTCAAATGGGAGTGGGTGAAAAGAAGAGAAATCTGGTCATGTTAACAATGTGTGTACAAAAATATGTGGAGGGGAAAAGTGGCCAAAGTTAGAACAACCTAGCCACAAAATAAAGTGATATTGGATTATAATCTAAAGCATAAAATAAATACCCATGAGTCCCTACCAATACAAATAAGTGACTGAATAATAGCACATGGGGGAGGAATAGACCAGTGTCCCATACATAAGGATTCACTGTGGGCTGAATGTTGGTATCCCCCAAAGATGGTATGTCGAAACTTAATTCCAAATGTGAGAGTATTGACAGGTAGGGACTTTGGGGAGTTGACTAAGGACACAAGGACTGCACTGTCATGGAGAGATAGAAGGGATCTTGTTTGTCTCTTCTGCTCAGTGAGGATGGTGTTCACCCTTCCACTATTTGAAGCTGCAGCAAGGCAGTGTTGCTGTGGTTTGTATGGAGTTGAGGGTGTCTGCCAAGGGTTCAGATGTTGAAAGCTTGGTCACTGGAATGGTGGTGTTAAGAGGTAGCGTGGAAACTTTAAGAGGCAGGGTCAAGTAGGAATCCTTTGGACAACTGGGGCACGCCATTGGGAGGGATTGTGGGACCCCAGTCTCTCTCTCTCTCTCTCTCTCTCTGGCTCCCTGTCTGGGGAAATGATCACCACACTCTCTTGCCATTTGATGTCATCTGCCTTGAGGCCTTCACCAGGGTTCAGCGGATGCTGATGCCAAGTCTCTGAACCTCCAGAATTAGGAGCTAAATAAACCTCTTTTCTTTACAAAGTAGCTCCCTCACTCTTTCACTATAATAAGAGAAAACTAACGAATACACCCCCACATGTCTGTCAGCTTGTTGTGCTGTGGGGGCGGAGGGTTTGCATGTTGTGATGCTGAAAGCTATGCCACCAGTATTTCAGATACCAACAGGGCCACCCATGGTGGATGGGTTTCAGCTGAGCTTTCAGGCTAAGACAGATGAGAGAGAAGGCCCTGGCAGCCCACTCCCAAAACAATTAGCTACTGAAAACCCTATAAATAGCAGAGAAGCACAATCAAATACAGTGCCAAAAAATGACACCCCCCCTCCAACCAGGCTGGAAGGAGTTCAAGAAACGAGTATAGCAGGAAGCAAGGCCCACCAGAGAGAAAGAATCACCTGAACACTAGCATTAAATAGAGGAAGAGGTTTCATTGCTGGCAGAGCAAGAGCAGGATGTCTGATCCCAAAACAGCTGTGCTCCTGAGTTATTTTTTTCTTGTCCCTTATATAGGACTAACAGACCAGTGGACAAAGGGATCTATGTATTTCTCTCTGATTCGTTACTTTAAACAGTCTGCAGGTGTTACCTAGCAAATCCAAGCTCAAAGCAGAAAGTCCTTGACCACAAATCTTTGAAGAAACAACTTTTAGACATGGGGGCTATGTCCACATGGGGAGGAATTTATTGTGGCATCTCTGTGTTCAGAGAGAGGAGCTCCTGGCGTTCCCTAGATAAGGGAGTGCAATCCTATTCTTTGATTAGGTGAGTGAGGAATGTAAACCCCTGAGTCTTAAAGAAGCCAGGGCCTGGTGTGGTTTAATGTGGTTTTTCTTTCTCATATTTTACTAGGGAAGAGTTACCTCCTCAAAGTAGAGTCGACCTTAAAGGCAGGAATGGAGTAAAGCCCCTAGGACCTCCATTTGCTGATGTGGCATGACTCAAAATGAGGAGGAACATAGTGACAGTAACAATGGCTCAAACATAAAAAGATCATGTGCATGGCACAGTGTTGGGTAGTTCTGTCGTACATAGTCGCCATGAGTGGGATCTGACTTGGCAGCACTCAACAACAAATAAGAACTAATATGAGTGCCATCTTGGAAACAGAGCAGACACTGATCTGCTGGCACCTTGATGCTGGAATTTCCAGCCTCCAGAACTGTGAGAAATAATTTCTGTCATTTGTCAAGTACCCAGTCTAATTATTCTGTTGTAGCAGCTCTAGTGTGCTGAGATTTGCAGCAATGTATGATAAAAAATAAAGAAAAGAACAAATTTTAAATTTAGTTTGATTAGGCATAAAGAATTTTGGTTGCTTTTGTTTGGTTTATGAGGGGGAGCCCATGAAGAACAGGATTTATTTATAAAAAATCGTGCATCTGTTTTTACATGCAGATTTCAGTCACCTTCAAAGTACTCTCCATTTGATGCAATTCACCTACTGATTTTTTTGTCTCCCCTGCTCAAAACAGGTTTTCAATTCATGGAGTATGATGCTTTCCAGTGCTTCTGCTGTTTTTTGCTTCACCTCCTCCACATTGGCAAAAATGTTTCCCTTTGAGGAGTTTTTTCATCCAAGGTAACAAAAAAACAAGTCAAACGGGAGGTCAGGTGAAGAGGGAAGGTGGGGCACAAGGGTTGTACCATTTTTGATCAAAAACTACTGAACACTCAGCATGGTGTGGACAGGGGCATTGTCACGGTGGAAGAACCAGTCACCTGTTTGCCACAACTTGGGACATTTCTTCTGCAAATCAGGACAAAGCCCAGTCAGAATCCAGATAGAAAAAACCTTGGTTGACTGAGCGGGAGGAACAAATTCCAAGTGCATAACCCCTCTCATATCAAAGAAACTGCTGATCATTGTTTTCACATCCATTTCCAGGTTGTTTGTTTGTTTGGGAGGGAGTCCTCCCTTGCATCTAAGATTTGCTTGTTGCACTGCACACCAACAGGTTTAGATCCCAGGGGTGTTGAGTTAACATCACTGGTTTTCCTAAGTTGGTTACAACTGTGAGCTCTCCCCAGATGGGTTCCAGTCTTCAGTGTCCTGTTCAGGTGACATGATTGTCCCACTACCCTAAAGTGAGCAGAAATTTTTGTCTGCACAAGGTCCCTCATGTGCCTGGACCTCCCTGCCATGTCCTGCTGTGAAATGGGGGCCCCCAGACCCCTAGGGAGAAGAAGGGAGAGAAGAGGAACCAGGAGGCAGTCATTTCTAAGAAAATTGGCCAGAAAGCCTGGAGCCCAGCCTGTCACTGGATGCCAAGAGGCTACCCAGGTAAGAGTGGACAACAGAGCAAAGACATCCTGACTCCCGCCTTTTCTGCTGGGGAGACTGGGCTCCCAGGATTTCATAGACTTCACAGTAGGGCTTGACCACATACCCAGCACTTTGACTCCTGGGCGCCACCACCTTCAGGCAGTGTGTCCTCAAGGACTACAGAATATGGCACCCCAAAATATGCTACTTTGTCGTGCAGGATTATTTTGAGCCATTGGCAACTGAGAACCAGCAGAGGCTGGAAGAGCTCTCTGCCTCCCCTGAGCTACCCACGAGCACAGCATAAAATCTCCTCTGTCACAGTGGCCTTCCCCACAGCTTGCTGGGAAGAACAGAGCACTGTCCTCAGAAATAAACATTGATGCTGAGAGGAGTTTATATCAAGACGTGATGAAAATAACCTTTATCTTCCATTGTTCTTAGGTGCCCTCCAGCCTGACTCCTAGCAACCCTGTATATAACAGGTTGAAACACTCCCCAACACTGTGCAATGCACGTGATCTTTTCATGTCTAAACCCATTGTTGCAGCCATTGTATTTCTTCTCGAGTTGTGCCACATCAGTAACTGGAGGTCCCAGGGCTCTACTCCATTTCCATCATTAAAGTCAACTCTACATTGAGGGGGCAACTCTTCCCTAGTTGTCTCTTGAATGCCTCCCAGCATGGGGGGCTCATTTTCTGGCACTCTATTGATAGTGCTTCTCTGTTGTTCGTAGGGTTTTCAATGGCTTATTGTTTCTTGAGTGGGTTTCCGGGTCCTTCTCCCTAGTGTGTAAACTCAGTTGAAACCTGTCTACCATGGGTGACCCTGCTGATATCTGAGATACCAATGGCATAGCTTTCAGCATCACAGCAACATGCAAGCCCCCACAGCACAAGCTGACAGACACTTTTGGGTATCTTCCATTAGTTCTCCCGTATCTTCCCAAAGAGTTCCCCTATATCTCCCCAAAGAGTTAGTGTCTCTCAAAGCCCAACCCCCCTTTCCACTGTTAGAATGATTTATAACCCCCTGAGTCCAACTGCTGTTTTGTATATCACTTCTTTCCTGTGAATTCCTGTGCACAAAAAATAATAAAAGTTGTATGCCTTTTCTCCTGTTGGCTTGCCTATTGTTAGTTTAATTTCCAGGCTTTCAGACACAAACCTAAGAGGTTAGGGGAACTTTTCCTCCCCAGGGTTCCCCACCTTCCATCCAAATGGACCATATTTGCAGATGCAAGGATAAGGTGATAGAGGAAGAGACCCAGGGAAACAGGCCAAAGTTCTGAGGCACCAAAAAAAATAGAAGCCTGTTCTTTGAGAAAAGAAACTTGAAAATCTCAAGTGGGCTTTTCCCTTCAGGAAGAAATGCTGTTTTAAATAAATGGAAGCTACAAACAGAACAACATAAACAAGACTTGTCAGGTGTGACAGCCTCTGGGGCTCTGCCAGTTTGTTGGGGTAAATGAAGTGGGGGAGTCTTCCTCATGGACCCGATGTTGGGCTAGACGTATGTGAGGCAGCAGGGGTAGGTTGTCATTGATTCTGTCCTGGGGCAGGACCTCAGGGGAAGGAAGCTGGCAATGCATATCCAGGACTTGGAGACTGCAGGAGTCAGGAGCAACTAGCAAGAAAGAGAAGCACCTGCCATGTCCAGGAAACTACAGGGGACAGATGGGGCCATTGTTGAAGAGCCCACAGCAGTGCCCTATAGGGGAACACTAACTCCAACTCAGTGGGCCTCGGAGGACCTTCCGTCTGCTTCTTCATCTTCCTTCCACTGCTTCAACCCAGGGGTGAGGGGTGGAGAAGACAAAGCAGAGAAAGAAAAGCCAACCTGGGCCCTCTGACCCTCTGAGGGGCTAAGATCTAGAGGTTTGAGGAAGAAGTTTTGTTTTGTTTTGTTTTGTGGTGAAGATCAAACTCAGCTTTGTGCATACTAGGCAAGTAAACACTCTCTCACTCAGTTACAACCCCAGCCCAAAGCTATAATTTTATTTGTTGTTTGTTTGTTTATTTATTTATTTATTTATGATACTGAGAAATTGAACCCAGGGCTCTCCAGCACTGCATTGTACCCTGAGTTTCTTTCTTATTTTTTATCTTGAGTCAGGATCTCACTAAGTTCCGCAGGCTGCCTGTGGCCTCAAACTCAAGATCCTCCTGCCTCTGCCTCCCGAGTGGCTAGGATTACAGGCATACACCATGGTGCCTGGTTCTGAAGCTATAATTTTAAAAGGAGCCCTCATTCCCTACACTAGCTACTGAACTAAAGCTACATTTGGAATAAAATCTCTACTATTTAAAAATGACCAGAAGGGGAGCCCGGCACAGTGGCACACACAGCAGCTCGGCAGGCAGAGGCAGAAGGATCGAAAGTTCGAGACCAGAGGCAGTCTATGTAATTTATCAAGACTCTGTCTCAGAAAGTAAAAAAATGGGCTGGGGATGCAGTTCAGTGGCACAGCATTTGCAAAGCATGCAAGTGCGAGGCCCTGGGTTCAACCCCAGTACCACGAAGAAGAAGAAGAAGAAGAAGAAGAAGAAGAAGAAGAAGAAGAAGAAGAAGAAGAAGAGGAAGAGGAAGAGGAAGAGGAAGAAGAGGAAGAAGAAGAAGGGGAAGAAGAAGAGGAGGAGGAAGAAGAAGAAGAGGAGGAGGAGGAGGGGGGGAGGAGGAGGAGGAGGAGGAAGAGGAAGGAGGAGGAGGGAAAGGAGGAGGAGGAGGAGAAGGAGAAGGAGAAGGAGGAGAAGGAGAAGAAGGGGAAGGGGAAGAGGAAGGAGAAGAAGAGGAAGAAGAAGAAGAAGAAGAAGAAGAAGAAGAAGAAGAAGAAGAAGAAGAAGAAGAAGAAGAAGACGACGACCAGAAGGGAGGGACGCGTAGGTGAAGCACACAGGAGGTTTAAGGCAGTGAAACTTTCTGTATGATTTTATAATGGCAGTCACATCATCGCACATTTGTCAAGATCCACAGAATGTGCAACACTAAGAGCGAACCCTAATGAAGACTAGGAGCTTCAGGTGACAAAAGTGTGTCCACATAGGTTGGTCCACTGTAGTAAATATGTCGCTCTGAGGGGACAGGGCATTGATAGAGAGGAAACAGGGTGGGAGGGCTGGAGGTATTGGGGAACTCTGCATTTTTCCTTCACATTTGTTCTGAACTTAAAACTGCTCTAAAAGTAAGTTTATTTCTTTTTTTAAGATTACCAGCTGAATGAGGAGTTATGGGGAAAACAGTCCCCAGCAGGACGGGTACGGATGGCAGGAGAGGGATGGGTAGAGGGTCCTTTGGGGAGAGTTCTTTGTCTGTCCCTGTCATTCTATTTACTTCTTTTATGTTCCGTGGTCTCTGCTGACATCTCATGGGGCTCCTTCTACCCAGCCCTCTGCCCTTCCTGCTTGTGACTGTTCATCTTCCTCTCGGTGGACAGGTGCTGGGCAGGTGGCCCACGAGGGAGTTCGGGAAGCCTCCTCTTGTCCCCAGAACCCCTCATGGAGTGCACTGCCACTCGGGGAGAAGAGCATGTGGCAGATTCTAGAGGGTAGGCTGTTGTTTCCCAGGGGTTCCTTGTGCAGTGGACACTTCAGGAGACTCCCCGACCTGAGCAGGGGGAGGAAGGGAATGGACAGCATTTGGAAGTGACCATCCCAGCCGCCCAAGCTTGAGTCCAGCCTCCCAGCTCTGAAGAAAAACCTGGGTCACGCACGCTGCCATCCCCACCCTTAGATCTTCCCGTTCTGGGGAACTCACACAGCCCTCCTCACCTGGGTGCCAGCATACCTGGTGCTGTCCTGGGAGACAGTCCCTTGGCACCTGCAGTGTCTTGGTCTCTGCTCCTTCCACCTCACGCCTGGTCCGCCCCACTTACCACCACCACCACCAGCCGCCCCACCACCACCACTCCACCCTCCCCCCACCCCAACACCCCACCGTCCCACCCCCCTCCTCCCTCCCACTGCTCCCACCCCCATTTACCCTTTGCTGTGCTTTCCGGAGAAGGACAAATAAGACTGAGAACACCAGGGCCTTGCTCAGAACAAATGCGCATGTCAGAACAATCGCCAGCACCGGCAGATCTGCAAGGTCAAAGGCAAGTGGGCTCCGTAGGTCTCACCTTCCTGTGTCCAAACAGTGGACATCTGCTAATGCAGGGCCCTGCAGCCCGGGCTGCTCCCTGCCTCTGAGCCCTGAGAGCAGCCAATGGGGTTGTGCACCCTTTGCAGATGAGGCCTTGGCCTTTCCTGTGCTCCTCAAACCCTGCTCTTTCCTCAGAGGAGGGGACCTGGTCTAGCTCTGGTACATTCCACCAGGGCAGCCTGTCATGCTCCCCACTTCCCTACAGCAGAAAAGGCTCGGCATTCAAGGCTCCTTGTAATCTGAATTTGTTCTCCTGCTTTAACCTTACCCATCTCCTCTCTCCAGGCAACTGTCTGCCTTTATAGATGACACAGGTTATGTTCATGTCCACCAACTGCTCCCACTTCTCCCCAGAGCTAATGCCACCTCTTTTCTGAATTTTCCAACTCCTTTACTGCCTCCAAAGTCTCTGACATCACCTCTGGTTCCCACCCTTCTTGCTTCTGTCTGGTAAGTGCCATGTTCTGGAACAGATAAATGCTCTTTGGGGTGTAGTCTGAGACCTGGCTCCCACTGGGTGCCCAGGTAATGCTTGATAAAGATGAGACAACATGCCCTGAGCTTGCCAGGCTGCCTGTCCAACTTGACTTGCTTAATCTGAGCCAGAGAGGGACCTCTAAGGTGTTTGGAACAACTCTTCTTTGCCTATAGGCTGAGCCTTTCCCTCTCAAGTTCATTGCCATGGAACAGAATTCTGGTTGTGGGAGAAAGGCTCGCAGGGTCCTGGTCAAAGGTAGGAGTGTTTCATGCCACCCAGTTCAACTTTCCACCGTGGATGGCAGCAGAGCCAGATCTCCTGATCCAAGGCCCGTGTATGTCTGCATAATCATGCTGGTATCAGCTTTCAGAGCCCTGTCCAGGGACCCTGGGCCTCCTCTGCCCAGCCTATTGCAGTCAAGCTGGCCACTTGTCACACTCACACCACCTCCTGCTGCCATGCTTCCCAAGTGCCAGGGCACTTATCCTTTAGGTGGGGGCCTCCTCCCCTTGCCCTCTGCAACCACCTGTCTGCCCTCTTAAATTCCCACAGTGGGGTTGGCTGGTTTCTTTTAGGGGTCAGCCACTGTCATACCCTCCCCTTCCTGGAAAGATGAAAAGAAGATAAAAGATCCCCCTCAATCTGTTGAGGGAACTTCTTGACCTCCTAGCACCACCCCAGAGAGAAACCTCCATATACTTGCTCCAACCTAGCTGAAAAACAGGACTTTATTGCCCTCTCCAGGCCACTTCAGTCACTGGGGCAAGTGTCCTTTGTGGAGGGTTATGCCTTATTTCTCCTCCCATCCCTCCAGGCAGGGACAAGCCGTGCTAGATGCCATTTCTTTGACTACAGTAGCCTAAGCTTTCCTCAGTTCCTGGAGAGAAGGGATGCCAAGCTGCTATCAAATGCCACCCTGTGCTACCTGTGGTTTGAAGAAAATAAACTCTGTCGATGTTCATTCTGTATTAAACCTGATCCAGCTCTCCTTTAGTAGTATGGGCTCAGTCATTCCCCGTGACTTCGCTTGGTGTCTTCCTTAAGACTGGAGTTAAAGGACTAAGTAGCAATCAAAGGTTGGATTCCGAGCAGGTGCCTGAAGCCAACTCCACTTTTCCGAGCATGTCATAAGGGGTCTTTATGTCTCAGAACTCGGCAAATGCAGAAAAGGGATCAAAAAACAGTGCCACTGAATGTCCCAGGGGAGGCCCAGAAAGGGGGAGGGACTTGTCCAAGCCGCTGCATATGTCTGCAGCAGAGGATGGGGCCTGGAAACTTCTGTTTCCCTACAATTGTTTGCCCTTCCTTCTGCATGGTTTGTGCTTCAGCAGCTTGCAAGACCTGAGACTAAGTTAATGAAATGTTCTTGAGTGAAGGGTGAGGGAGCTGCCTAACTGCATGCACAGCCTAGGGCCAGCCTGTTCGTGACTGGGCATCACTGTGTTTCTGAAGGGCTGGGGAATGATTTTACTCTATTACATGGTCAGTGGCTTCCTGCAGCCCTGCCCTCAGTGCTGGCCCTTTGCTTAGTCTGCTCTTTATTTACAGATCCTGTGGAGTGCAATTTGAGCCCTGGTCTGTCCTGACGGTCGCACACTCAGCTTGGCAGAAAAGCAGTGCCCTACGGTGCTGGAGGCCTCCAGAGTCCCAGCTCAAACAAGGGAGGTTCATCAAGGAGGCTGGAGGCGGAGCATCAGGCTCCACCTTTCCAGGTGCCACTTCCCCATGCAGGTAGCCAGGCTTTTTAACAGAAGAGGAGAGGGATGGGCACTGTCCTCACCAACAAGGAGCAATGGTAGGTCAGCATAAGGCCCTTCATTTTGCTCTCGTGTCTATTCTTCATCTACTACTTTTTAAACCCTTTGATAAAGGAGACACCTTCTTATTGGCTAAACTGCACCCATTTTACAGATTCTCCAGGGACCACTGAGTCAAGTGGGCTTGCAGGATTCCAGCTGTGCCCTGACCTGTTGAAGGGCACAGTGAGTACCTTGCCTCTCCAGTCCTCCCTGGCATAGAGAGACCTTCACATCACTACATCCAGTAACCAGCTATAAGCTTGGCTCATAACAGATGGTCAGTTATGAGTTTCTCTAGCAGGTTCTCTGCCACAAGAGTTAGATGCTTTTTGAGTTCACCTTGTCCAGTCTCCGTGTCTTAACAGGTGAGAGAACTGAGGCCCAGAGAGGAGCTATGACTTTCTCAAAGTTGCACAGCAAGGGAAGGGAAGGCCCAGGTGCCCTGACTTTAGGTCTAAAATTTTCCCTATCACCCTGACCTGTCTTTCCAAAGGAGCCTCTCATGGCTGGGACCCCACTCCGCCCCAGGCCTCCCTGCTGCTCACCTTTGCAGTGCACCAACCGAATCCTGTGGTGAAGGATGACCAAGTTCTCAGGAGATAGGTGGATCACGCACTGGTACAGCCCCACGTCCTGCCTCTGGAGCCCTATCACCGTGACCTTGACAACGGCTTCGGTGGGATAATCCTCCAGCAGGTATCTCCCGGCCTGGGCCCGGTTCGGGTCTTTATTCCTAGTCTTGGTGCGCACCAGCGTCTCCGGAGAGCCCCTGCTCCTCACCCGCTGCCAGGCCTTCAGGCTGGAGGCGTATTTCATGATGTTGTAAGGACAGGTCACGGTCAGGTTCTTGCCTTCCAATAGGCACTTCTGCTCCTCCTCACCTTCAGCCCAGAGCCCTGGAATGAGGAGTCAAGGGCTTCGCAGAGGCAACATTGCTTCTCCCGTCACCCCCCAGAGGTAGTGTGTTAATAGCTGCAGCAAGCACGTTAGGGGGGATACTCTGATGTGGCTCAGCAACTTGTATGTGTGCGTATGTGAATGTGACCAACACGCACACACATGGGCAGCAAAGGCGGCAACATGTCAACCATGGCTGTGTGAACCTGGGTCATGTGTTAAGTAGCTATTCCATCTACATTTTATAGCCTACAAAATTTTCATAACAAACAAATGCAAAAAAACTTCACCAGCATTTGGGTAACAATTTCGATTTCTATTTCCTCTTCTTCTTCTACTCATACCCCTTGCTGTGAGACACATAGTCCCTGCTATTAGCTCTTGGTGTCCCCAGGTTGAATCCTCCTCCTATAGCCATCCCACTAGGCAAGAGGGGCATCCACCTGAACAATTCCAGCTGCACTAATCTCCTTCCACTCTGGGTCTTCCATACCATGGATCACACTACACCTGGTTATACCACTACCATCATCATCACGACCATCACTTACCATAACTTTTATTAAGCATTCACTATGCACTAAATGCTCCACATATCTGTCAGCTTGTTGTGCTGTGGGGGCTTGTGTTTGCTGAGATGCTGACAGCTATGCCATCAGTATCTCGGACACCAGCAGGGTCACCCATAGTGGACAGGTTTCACCTGAGCTTCCAGACTAAGACAGACTAAAGAAGGACCCGGTAGCCCACTCCTGAAACAATTAACCATTGAAAACCCTATGAACAGCAGAGAAGCACTGTCAAATATAGTGCCAGAGAATGAGCCCCATAGGTAGGAAGGCATTCAAGAAACGACTGGGGAAGAGTTGTCTCCTCAACGGAGAGTCAAACTTAGTGATGGGAATGGAGTAAAGCGCCTGGGACCTCCTTTTGCTGATGTGGCATGACTCAACATGAGAAGAAACTCTGGCTGCAGCACTGGCTGAAACATAAAAAGATTGTGTGTCTGGCATAGTGTCAGGAAGTGTTGCGTTCTGTTGAACACAGGGTCACCATGAGTTGGACCTGACTCGACAGCACCTAATAACAACATGTGCTAAATACTGAGCCAGGATTTTTCCATCAACCTGTTACTCTTAGAACAGCTTTCTGACATACATGCCATCTATAAAATGCATACACAGGGGTAGGCACTAGTTACCAACCAGGAAACAGGCTCAGACAGATTAGGGGACTTTCTAAACGTTGCACATGTGGATGGTGGGAGAGATGAGATGTGAGACCAGCTCTGTCTGACTCCAGAACCTTCACTCTCTTTCCACACTCCTTCTCAGTGCCTTGCTAGGGTATCTTGTGGCTACCTGGGCCTTTGTCGTTATTTTCCTTTTCCTCCTCTGTCCTCTGTTGCCTAAGTTCCTTTAAGTTTTTTGCCTTGCCCAGAATGTCAGCACAATGCTAGAGGACAGCTTGGTTGGCTCTACGTTACTTTCTGAACTTCAAGATGCTCTAGAGGAGCATCCAGCTGTTTGCTGGGTCAGGGTGGACACGCAGCTCCTCTCTCCACTCTTTTCCTTGGCCCTGGCCTGTCTCTAACCCAGTCTCAACACTCATTCCAGTCCACCCGAAGAAATGAGAGGACACTCCTGTGAATAGCTCCCTCCCCTCGGTGGTCTTCACCTGCCCCTACCTCCCTACCTGAGACACAGAGCAACAGCAGCAGCAGCAGCCATGGCCTGCCCTGAAGCCCTGCTTCTTGCATGCTGTCCTCCCTCCCAGATCTTCTGCCTGCCGGTGGCCTCTTCCAGCTGCCACAGGCTGTTCCCCCTCATGGATGTCCACTGCCTTTCTCCCCCTGGGGCTCTGCTGCTTGTCTCAGTTCAGAAACTTTGAGGGAAACGTGACAAGAGGGAGCAGCTCAGGAAAATGCAGAAAGTGAAGAGGACAGGGGACTCTGTCCTTTTGACTGCTTCCTTCCTGCCTTCATTATGTCACAGTCCTATTGAGCAACACTCAATGACTGCCCATTGTCCACCATAGCAAGCCCAGCCCCACCCGGCTGAGGTTTTCCCTGCCACACTGGCCACCAACGACTACATCACATGACCTCTCCCACCATTCTCCCCATCTGCAATGATGAGCACCCTCAAAGCCTGGTTCTAGTCTTGCTGATGATCCACTTCCTTTGCTTTTACTTATTATTTATTATTTATTTTTATTTATTTATTTATTTATTGCAGTACTTGGAGGTGGAACCCAGGGCCTCCCACATAGTTTTGCAAGCGCTCTACCTTGCAGCCTAAGTTGCAGCCCAAGCCCAGTTTTTATTTTAATCTTGAGACAGGGTCTCGCTAAGTTACTCAGGCTGCCTCTGGCCTCAAACTCGCCATCCTCCTGCCTCCACCTTCCACGTTGCTGGGATTACAAGTGTTAGCCACTGCACCCGGCTCGATTGGCCTTCTTTAATGTCACTCTATCCCATGGTTCTGAAGTATGGGGATGTGGCTGAATCACTCAGGAAGTCTAGCACACATGTGCATGCCTGAGCTCCATCCCTAGAAGCCCTGAGTGGGCAGGCCTGCAGAGAAGCCCAAAATCTGCAAGGTAACTAGCAGCCTCAGTGATTCTGACACAAAGTCCAGATAAATGCAATGCTCTGTTGGAGGTCAGATGGCCCTGCAGCCTGCCTCTGTGCTCTGCCTGCATATAAGGTGTGGACCTCCCTGAGTGATCCAGTCCAGGCAGAGGCACAGAGACCACAATTATACTAGTGACAAGAGTGACTGCCACAAGGAAGTCCTGCAGCATATCTTGTGCTTCCTTCGGCCATCTCATTTAATCCTTCCAGCTCTGCAAGATTGTGGAATGGATACTTGTCATCTTTTGGCTCTCCAGAATCAAACACCTTATCTGTGCAAGGGACATGCCCTAATGTGTGAGCGTTGCTGGGAAGTGGGGCTCTGCTTCCCTGTCTACTGTGGCCCAGGTGTGTGCCTTGACCTTGTTGTTGTTATTAGATGCTATGGAGTCAAGTCTGACTCATAGCAACCCAATGTATAACAAAACAAAACATTCCCCAACACTGTGCCAGGTACATGATCTTTTTATGTTTAAGCCCATTGTTGCAGAAACTGTGTCAATCCATCTAATTGACGTCTTCCTTTTCTTTGTTGACCTGCCATTTTCCCCAAACATAATGTCCTTCTCCAGGGATCGGTCTTTCCTGACAACATGTCCAAAATAAGTAAGACACAGTCTATCCAACATTGCTTCCAAGGAGCACTCTACAAGAAGTAGACATGCACACACGGCATATCTGAGGCCATCTGGTTGCACTTCTTCTAGACTGATCTGTTGGGTTTTTTGGCAGTCCATGATACATTCAATATTCATCTCTAGCACTGTAATTCAAAAGCATCAATTCTTGTCCTGTCTCCCTTTTTCAATATCCAGCTTTTACAACCATATGATCCAACTGAAAATGAGTCAGGCGCACCTTCATTTTCAATGTGACATCTTTACTTTTCACCACTTTAAATAGGTCTTTTGCAACAGCTTTTCCCAATGCAACACGTCTTTTGATTTCTTGATGGTTGCTTCCATGGGTGTTGATTGTAGAACCAAGTAAAGCAGAATCTTGGATAACCTCAATCTTTTCTCCATGATAAGTCAAGGTAAGCTTGACCAAGGATTCCACCTAGAATTCCTCTCAGGATTCTGGATCCTGAGGGTGTGACTGATACAAGATTCAGGGATAATTAGAGATGACTTACACAGAGACAATTTTAGCCTTCAGAGTCCAGGAATTGCACATGGCAAAGGACTGGTGGCTTCAAGTGTTCAGGACAGTGGCATCAATAGAAACATTGCCAGGCTGTCTCTACTGTAATCTTAGCTGTGTCCCCAGCTCTCTGTTCTCTCTTAATTTCTGCCTGTTTTGTAAGCTTACTCCTCCAGACTTCTCATCACCTCTGTGAGGTCCTAATGTCCTTCCACAACTCCTCTCCTGGTTAGGACAGCCCATGTTAGAGTCTGTTGTTTGTACTGAGACTCTTCCCTGGAATTGGTCAGGCAGTATTATATCCACTGAGGTAGTGAGGACCACTGAGGACCCCCTCATTCACTGAGTTACTCAAAGTCAGACTACTGCAAGGGTGCAGAGCTGGGATTCAGACCCAGACATTTGACTCCAACATCTGTTTGATGAACCACACAACACTATTATATCAGCCAAGGTCTCAGCAGAGATAGGTTGTTGTCAGGTGCCATCAAGTTGGGTCTGACTCATAGTGACCCTATGTACAAGGGAACGGAACACTACCCAACACTGCAATGCACATGACCTTTTTTATGTTTGAGCCCGTTGTTGCAGCCACTATGTTCCTTCTCATTTTGAGTCATTCCACATCAGCAAAATGAGGTCCCAGGGGCTTTCCTCCATTGCTATCATTAAGGTTGACTCTACTTTGAGGAGGCAACTCTTCCCTAGTTGTTTGTTGAATGCCTTCCAGCCTGAGGGGCTCATTTTCTGGCACTATATTTGACAGTGCTTCTCTGCTATTCATAGGGTTTTCAATGGCTAATTGTTTTGGGAGTGGACTGCTGGGTCCTTCTCCTTAGTCCTAGTCTGGAAGCTCAGCTGAAACCTGTCCACCATGGGTGGTCCTACTTTCAGCATCACAGCCCCCACAACATGACAAGCTCCTAAACGTCACAGTATATACAAAGTTGTTGTTATTGTTGTTAGGTGCGCTGGAGTTGGCATCTGACTCATAGCAACCCTACGTACAACAGGCGAAACACTATTGGCAGTGCTCCTTTGCTATTCATAGAGTTTTCAATGGCGGATTGAATTTTGGGAGTGGGCTGCCAGGTCCTTCTCCCAAGCCTACAGTATCTGGTGTTCCCAGGTGGTCTCCCATCCAAGTACTAACCAGTTCTGACCCTGCTTAGCTTCCAAGATCTGATGGGATCGGAAGCCACAGTGCTATGGCTGCAGGTATATACAAAGAGTAAAATTAAATTCAACAGAGTCACACACAACAGAATTGTTCATTACAAATAATCACAAATAAGTATACCAACTTATACCAAATAAGTATACCAAATAAGTAGAGCAACTACAACAAATGGGCCAAAATTAAGGCCCATTTGTTGGTACAGTCATGCAGAGCAGAAATGACATGTAACTTTTACTTCCATTTCCCTTCAGGGACAGGAATTACCTGCCATATGCAGGCATTCTGGAATTCAATCACACTGTTGCCTCCACTTTTAACAAGTTCAGGAGGCCCTATATACTCTTCTTATCTATAATGACTGACCAAGCTAGGACCATGTGCTACAATAGGAAAGGCATTCCAAATAACAAACATACTACATCCCCATGTTTTAAAAACTTTAATATTGGTATCCTTCACATCCTAAAATACACCAGTGCCCAAGTCCCTTATACACAATGGCATAATATCTGCATATAACTTTCCTCACCTATGCTTTAAATCACCTCTAGATTACTTAAAATACCTAATACAATGTAAACAGTTATTATACTATATGATTTAATGAATGACAAAAGTCTGTACATGTTCAATACAAATGCAGTTTTTCTTCTAATATTATCAGTCCAGGATTGGTCACACATAGAACCTATGGATACAGAGAGCTAACGATACAAAAAGTGGACACAGGAGGCTCACTGAAACTCAGTGAGGGGCGTTTAATAAAGATGTGAGTGGAAGTTGGGGGAACCAAGAGAGGGTCCTGGCAACAATGGTGAGGCATTCCCACCTCCAGACCACAGGGCAGGAGCATGGAGCAGGTGCCTAGACATGGGGATGGAAGCTGTTTGGTGAAGGGCTTGAAGGAGCCTTTGAAGAGGAAAGCAGCCATTGGGCCAGACTTGTCTTCACTCTCTCCTCGCCCCCTTCTTTCCACTCATGCTGTCCACTGGCTAAGCTCAACAGGAAGCTGGCAGCCAAGGGAACCTTTTGGCTTCACCCACATTCGTTGGCTTCCGGGGCACAGAGTAGGGAGGAGGATAGAAGAAGAGGCTTCAGGTCCAAGTAGGACAGCAGCTGGCAGAAGCTTTTGTCTCCCAATGTAGTGCATAGAATTTTTCAGGTAAGTGTAACATATTGGTCTTAAATACCACTTCACCTGCAGTTTGGTTAATCATCAAATACAAACACCAGAGGAAGAGGAGAGACAGTGGGAGGTAGGGGCACCCAGGGTACTTAGAGCCTTAGTGGTGGGATCTGTCACACTGCCATGCTTGCCCTTTGTGTGATTAAAGGGAAAGAAGCATTTAGATAGAGGCAGAACTCCTGGTTGCTTTTGTTTCATTTTGTTTTTTGTTTTTGTTTTTATTTTATTTTATTTTATTTATTTATTTTGCTGTCCTTGGGTTGAACGTAGGGGCCCACCTATACTTTGCAAGTGCTCTACCACTGGGCTGCACCTCAGCCCATTTTTTATTTTTGAATCTTGAGTCAGGGTTTTGCTAAGTCATGCAGGCTGCCTCTGGCCTTGAACTCGCCATCCTCTTGCCTCAGCCTCCTGAGTCGCTGGGGTTACAGGAGTGCACCACTGCACGCAGCTTAGTTTTTGTTCTTGCCAGTAAGTGGTGACTTATCACTTCTGTGGCTTTGCTCTGGTCATATTCATGTCTGCATTCATAGGTTATTTTCAGGATCCAGAGATAAAATGCACACACGGCATGTCTGAGGCCATCTATTGATCCTATCATATATAGATCCCATCTCATCCTCTGTTTATTTCCCCAGGTCGTGATATTCTGTTTCACTTGGTTTGCCTTTCCCAGCTATGTGGTCCTCACGGTGGTGAGAATGTTGCTAGGGCCCCAGAAGAAGAGAGAAACCCAGATGCTGATTCTCAGAATGGGAGGCCTTGGGGGTTGGATGCTTCGTAAGTGGAATCTCTGTCCAGGTGGCTAAAGCTGCATGGTCTAGGGGAAGGACAAGGGTCAGACAAATCAGCTGTGCCCTCTGATCCTCACAACCCCCACAGGAGAGTGATGGCAGAAAGCACTGGCCTCTCCCTTTACTTCATGCCAA
Organism: Pedetes capensis; assembly: GCA_007922755.1. Taxonomy (NCBI): domain Eukaryota; kingdom Metazoa; phylum Chordata; class Mammalia; order Rodentia; family Pedetidae; genus Pedetes; species Pedetes capensis. Next base: position 96,927 of record VMDO01004550.1, read on the forward strand.
CCCCCTGTTGGAACGAGGGGCCATGGTGTGTCTGGGGCCGTGTCTTCTCTTTTGAGGAGGGCAAAGCACCCACCCAAAGTTATTAGTAAAGTGAGGCAGGGAGCCAGAGCCAGGAAGCAGGGATGTTGAACCTCAGAAATCACCTGTGGTTACAGATTGGCTTATGTCATTAATGCCCTCCTTTTCCCTCCCCTCATACTCTGCTTCTGCACAACTGCCAAATGGACGTGGCTGGAGGCCAGAGGTCACCATCGTGGCTTCGTGGATCTAGGTCCAAATGACCTCTGCGTGACCACAAGCAGGACAGTGAAGACCAGGCTCTTACTGAGGAGTCCACAGACCACAGCAACAATGATGCTGAACACAGGGACCCTGGGGGAGAGAGGAGATTAAATGCCACTGCTGGCAATGATGAACCCACGCAGGAGTGTTTGCGAAATTCTTTCATGTCCCTATCTCACCAGCTTAGGTCCTTCCTGTACCTTTCCCACATGTCTGACCCTGTGCAGTCTAAAACAATCAATTAAAAATATGTTTAGTAGAGTACAGGGTTCAGCCAGGCGTGGTGGCTCACACCTGTAATCCCAGCAACATGGGAGACAGAGGCTCCCTTCCCTTCCTGGGACCACTTCCCTAATGACACTGCCAGGGATCACTTCCTAAAACATTTTAACAAGACTTTTTTCCCTGGCCTGCCTCTGGGGAAGTAACCCTAGGACAGGTGATGTGGCGCCCCCTGCAGGGCCTCTCCATCCCCAGGCTGGGGTCTCTGCTTTTCTATCACCTGGGCAAACAAACTCTTCTTTTGCAAATAGCTGGAGTGGCTCTTGCTATTCTGACTGGCCTCTGACCCACAGGATAGTTAATATTAGTTGATAGAGTTAATAGATGAAAGAGGTACAGTCTCTTAATAGGAACACAGACAGTACTTCCTATGTACTGATAAATAAAAGTAGTGAAGAAAGAAGAACATTGGCTCTTACTGGATTATTCATTTATTAGATAGAATGAGCACATACTATATACCAGGCACTTAGGCTGGCACCAGTGAAACAATGAGAAGGAGGGAAAAAAAAGTACAGCCTCAACCCTCATGAAGCCAGAGTCCACACTAAATGGAAATGAAAACTGTTACCACTTCACAGCTATTTTCACAGTAATATATTTTTTCTTGGTATTGAGGATGGAGCCAGGGCCACGTGTCTGCTAAGCACACTATCATTGTACCACCACACACAAAATAAATAAATAAATAAATAAATAAATAAAAGTAAATAAAATACTAAGACTGATCTCATCTCCCCAAATTTTCATTCCTTCAGTCTATGGTAGGGTAGACTTGTACCAGTACTAGAATCAAACAAACCAAATAAATGAACTAATTAATTAATTAAAACAAAAAACAAAGATCAACATTCTAGATAATCATAACTACAGCTTCTGCTGTGAGCTGTGAGGCTAGATGACCTCTTCCAGCTGTTTTCCTAGCATCCCTCCTGAGTCAACAGGAAACTAAAGCCAGAGAGGGTCCAAAGTCACACAGACAGCTAGTCTGCCTGACATGAAAATCCAAGGTGCCTTACTCAGAGCACTTTTTCCACTATACCATTAAGCCCTTGTGGTTGGCTGGGTCTAATAGAATTTAGCAAAGATGCCATTTCCCCCTCCTTACTATGCTGGTATGCAAGGAAACAGAGAAGGAGAGTTGGGGAGAAGAGGAGCCCCCTCCTCACTCTGTGAACACCTCCTGCCTCCCCTGGGAATTTCCATCCAGACTGTGCTGACTCAAGTCGCTCCTCCCACCACATCCCCACCCTCATTCCCTGTATCCTCTTGGCACATGGACCAGGGAACAAAGGATGTCCAAACCAGGAGCCCAGAGGCCTGGAAACCATACCTGGTGACATCCGTCACATTTGTGAAATTGGTTCCAGGGTCAGGAGAGAAGGTGACAGCAGTTGACTTGGGTAGGGGTTGGATCGTGTTTGTATACCAGGTTGTGCTCAGGCCCTCTGTGGTGATAAACGTGGGGACATTATCCCAGATTGGAATAGCAGGGGTACCGGAAGGATCTGCAAGAAGACACATTGGATGGATGGATGGGCAGCTAGATGGGTGGATGGATGGGTGGGTGGGTGGGTGAATGGATGAGTGGGTGGATGGGCAAGTAGGTAGATGGATGGAGAATGGGGTGGGAGGTCTCAGTAAGTGGATGATGAATAGGTAGAGAGTAAATGGAGCCAAGGAGGGAAATGAACAAGAAGCAAAAATCTTTTGCTAAAACCAAAGAAATAATGTAAGGTCAGCCTGGGTCAGGTACAGAAAGAAGGAATGGAGGGAGAAAAGGAGGAAAAGAGGAAAGGAAGAAGGAGAGATGAAGAAACGGGTTTTCAGACTATCTGTCTTATTTGAAATGCTTGTCTGCTATTCCTCACAAATCTATATATCTCCACTTTCTCCAAGAATAAGTCCCTTATTCCCCTCTGTTATCCAATTCACTTTACCCTTACAATTACATATTGTGTAAAAAAGGTATTTTTAATTATAGCTGGGTGTGATGGTGCATGCCTGGAATCCCAGCATTTGGGAGGTGGAAGGTGGGAGGATCATGAATTTGAGGCCAGTCTGGGCAACATAATGAGATTCTGTCACAAAACAAAAACAAACAAAAAAAATCAAACCAAAACACACCCAAGGACTGGGGCTGTAGCTCAGTGGTAGAATGCTTGCCTAGTATGTACAAGGCCCTGGGTTGGATCCCCAGCACACACACAAAAAAGGCTCCTTTTATTATATATAACACATGACCTTGTCCTAGGCTCAGAATTGCCCTACTGCTAGGAACTTGGACTCCTTTACCTCTCCTCTGCCATCCTCAATTATCTGATATTAGTTGCTGGGGATACAGAGCCTATAAGGCACAGGCTCTTCCTCAAGGATTCAGAGATTAATAGGGAAGACAGCTAAATGAATCAGCCTTTCCTATCCAGTGAGAATGTCATCTCTGGGAGGGACACAGTGAGCCTGGAGACTTGCTACACACTGAGTCAGGACCTGCATTTGAAATAAGATCTGCTGGTGGTTTGTGCCCACGGTGAAGCCTGAGATGCCCTGGTTTAGAAGCACAGGATCGCTGCCAAGCCATCCTTGAGTGGAAGACAAGGATCGCAAGAGGCTTCCCAGAGATAGAACTTCTACATGGAGACCTGAGAGGTGGGGCTAGATTGTCCCAAGTCTGCTGATCACCTTTTGCTACACCCCATGACCCAAGGGGAGTCCCATGCACAGAAGACCCCACTTACTATTGGACCAAATGCCCCTCAAGGACTTCAGGTGGCAGACAAGGAGCTTCTGGGAAAAACGGGATGCCAGGAGCCCTGGACCACTCCCCCATCCTCACTTGGCCCACCGCTCTCCACCCTTGCCCAGCCACTCGCAGGTCACTCACCCTTGGTCACCACCAGGCGGACAGGATAATGCAGCAAGATGGGATCTTCGGGAGGCTGGTAGATCACACACCGATACAGCCCCGAGTCCTCCACTTGAAGGTTGGTCATTTGGACATGGAGCATGGCCTCAGTGGGGTCATCTGTCAGGATGTACTTTCCTACCTGGACTACACTGACCTCCCCCGATGGACTTTCTGTGACTGCCAGTGTCTGAGGCTCCCCTGCAACCTCTAGTCTCTGCCAAGCCTTCTGGCTAAAGGCGTACTTCATGATGTTGAAGGGGCAATCCTCCCTCAAGTCCTGCCCCTCTGCGAGAACATGCTTTATCTCGTCTGGCTCAGCTGCATCTCGGACTTCTGAAAGCAAGAAAAGAGAATGAGGCTCTGTAGGAAATAGTTTTCCTCTCAGAAAAATAAAGAGGAGGAACCACTTATTTTTCTTTCCCAATCACATACTTTTCAGACAAGGTCCTCTGGAGAAGATGCGGCTTTCCCTACAAGCCACCACTAGTTTTCAGAGCTCTCCACTGTAAAGGAAACTTTTTTTTTTTAACACTGAGAGCCACATGGCTTATGGTCAATGAAAATCAAATTTTATAAATAATTCTTGTGTTGTTGTTGTTGTTGTTAGGTGCCGTCAGGTCGGTATCCTACTCAGCAACCCTGCGTACAACAGGCGAAACACTATTGTCAGTGCTTCTCTGCTGTTCATAAGGTTTTCTGTGACGGATTGATTTTGGGGAGTGGGTTACTGGGTCCTTCTCCCAAGCCTACAGCACCTGGTGTTACCAGGGGGTCTCCTCTCCAAGTACTAACCAGGCCCGACCCTGCTTAGCTTCCGAGATCTGGCGGGATCTGATGCCACAGGGCTACGGCTGCAGGCAATTCTTTTGAGAGGAAGAAATTGCCTGACTGCAGACAGAGCATGGGACATTATACAAAGACCATAAGTCGCTGAGGCATTAAGGGAAGGAAAGATCATAGAGAGGAACATATAGGGTGGAGTGTGGATGCAAACACAAGATACTAGCAGAGAATGATTTCCCAGGAAGCTCGAAGAACTTCATCTAAGTCAGAGTAAAGAGATCAATTCAAGAGACAATTGGGCAAACAGTGAGGAAGCCATCGTGAGGGGATGGTGGACGGGAGATCTGTCCATCCAGCATTCCTCTCTCCCTTGCTTGGGTAACAGAACACTTCTTTCCTAGGGGAGGCATCCTGCTAGGCACTACTGAAGGAGCTGTCCACATTCTCAAGGACAGACAAATGAACAGGCCTAGCCAATCAGAGTACCCCCCATTGCCCTGGGCACACTGATTGGATTAGGCAGAGGCACATGACTGGGGCTGAGCCAATCAGAATCCTGAGTCAATCAGAACACTCCCTTTGAATGCTGTAACCACTATTCACAAAAGAAGAAGAAGAAGAAGAAGAAGAAGAAGAAGAAGAAGAAGAAGGAGGAAGAGGAGGATGAGGATGATCATCATCATCATCTTCTTCTTCTTCTTTCTTGTTGGTGTTAATAATCAGTAGGGTCAAACTTCAGTAGCTGTCCTTCTACCAAATGAAAATCAGCTGCCTGAGAAAAAGGCCAAAGAGTCAGGGAGAAAGCCAGAGCGAGAGGAGGAGAACCTGACAACTTCACCTGAGTCATGCACTCAGCTGCATTCTAAACCACATACGTCCCCAGTACCTGAGCCAAGAAATCCCCTCTTCTGTTTTTGATAGAAGTCACAGCAGCGTTTCACAACTGGAAGCAAATTTTTCCCACCTAGGGACACTGGCCTGTAGCCTGACCACTGTGGCAGCCAATCCCGTCAGATCTCAGAAGCTAAGCAGGGTTGGGGTGGTTAGTACTTGAATGGGAAACTGCCTGGGAACACCAGGTGCTGTAGGCTTGGGAGAAAGACCTGGCAACCCACTCCCAAAAAACAATCAGTCATTGAAAACCCTATGAATAGCAGAGAAAAACTAACAATACTGTTTCTCCTGTTGTCTGTAAGGTCAGTATGAGTCGGACACTGACTCCAGGGCGCCTCACAACAATAAAAAGGAACACTGAGCAATGTCTAGAAACACAAGGACTGGGATGTATGCAACAGGCATCTGATAGGTAGAGGCCAGGGATGCTGCTCATTACCCTCTGTGTGCATAGAACAGACCACACAAATCATTATCTCACCCAAAATGTCAGGAGTGCTGAGTTTGAGAACCATTGGGTTATAGGGATGACCATTTCAACCACACTCTTGGAGGCTGAACAGGAGTAACTCCCCAAATTGGGAATGATTATCTGGTGTGGCTCAAGGGAGTTTTGGGGATGGGAGGGGAGCTGCGTGGCAGTACAAAGATCTGGGTCTGTGTTTTCAGCTGGAGGCTCTGTAAGTTACTGAAAAACTAGAGTTTATCCACTCTAGCCTGGATACCATTCTCCATGGGACAGCTATAACAGGCTTGACAATAATGCCACGTCAAACTGTGGCTCAGACTACCACTACCTGCAGCACCTACTGCTGTTCTTAATACTTGTGTGTATGAGCACGCACATGCACACACTCTCACACACGCACACTTTAATCCTTGGTGGTAGCTCCAGGCGTACACAGTGGAAATATCACAAGTTACCCCTTTGGTGGAGCCCCTGCCAGTCTTGGCCTGACCTTGGGAAGACCCAGCTCAGGGACACGTGAAGATTGAAGGTGCAACCAGGCTTGAAGGCCAGATTGGTTTCCTTTTTTTTTTTTTTTTTTTTGTCCCCCTACCCCTACCCCATGGTACTGGAGTGTTGAATTCATGGCCTCACACATATTTTCCAAATGCTCTGCCACTGGGCTGCACCATCAGCTCATTTTTTATTTTGCGAGACAAGGGCTTGCTAAATTACACAGGCTGCCTCTGGCCTCGAACTCCCAATCCTCCTTCCTCCACCTTCCAAGTTGCTAGCATTGCAGGCATGCGCCGCCGGCCACCGCTGCCCCTCCCCAGGTCAGCTACTAAGTAAACCTTGCACACGGGCTTCCTGTGCAGTTCCCATGCACTCTGGTACGGAACGCCCCCCAAAAGGCATATAAGCAGAGACTGAGGGGTGTTTTGGACCGAATTTGGTTTCCTTGAGCACCAAACTGTGACTGATGGCCTCCTCTATGCCAGGCTCTGTGCTAGGCTTTGTGAAAGACACAAGTTGTCACCATGGAAGCCTTAATTTACTAAATTAATGCTACAGATAAATTTCCATTATTCGCTGGCTGCTGGGGAAAGGTGTTAGAGGCTGCTGAGTTTGCATACAAAGTTGCCTGTGTCTTGCAAAAGGAAACATTAAGAAATGTGTGCTGAAAGGTAGTCTGCCACAATATTACAAGAAATATACTTACTAAGAAACTCCTTAGAGTACATTAAAAAATAACAAGCATCATCTATTGAGCAGTATATGCTAAATACTTTCAAAGACTGTCTTATTTAATCTTCAGAATTTATAAGGTTGACACTGCATTTTTCACATTTTAAAGGCAAGGAAACTGAGGTGCAGAGATGCTTAATGACTTACCCAAGATCTCACAGAAGTAAGTAGTAGAGGTGGTGTTATGGTTTGGATTTAAATGTCTCCCAAAGGTCATGTGTTTGAACATTGGATCCCCAGCTGGTGGCGCTGTCCTGAGAGGTTATGGACCTTGGGAGGTGAGATCTAGCTTGGTGGAAATGAGTCACTGGAGGCGGGCATTTGGAAGTTTTTACTCACACTCCTGGTTCTGGTAAGCTCTCTGTTCCTGGTCCACCATGCTATGTAATCATCTAACACGGGCCCTGCTGCTGTCACACCTGCCTGCTGCCATCATAGACTGATCCTCTAACTGTGAGCTCCCAATAAATATCTCTTCCCCACTAAGTGGGGCCAGGTCAGTTTCTCTGCCAACCGACATACCATCTGACTATTACAGATGGGATTCAAACCTAGAGAGTAACTCCAGAGCCCTCTCTACATTGTCCACCATGACTACGTGATCAGGATTAGAATGGCCCCAGCTCAAGTCTAAATCAGCGTCTCACTAGAAAGAGCTTTTGGATTAAGCCCTAACCTACTCCCCATAGGGCACAATGAAGTATGTACCACTGGTTTTCTCTCCCACAAACACACAACCATCAACCTCTGTCTTCTCCCAGTTCTCTTTTAGGAATATATGAATGAAATGCTAGGAAATGCACTGGAGCATAAGAACATAACTCGCATCTGCTCACCTGAATGATCACCCTATCCACAAGGAAACCCAAAGCAAGCTGCTGGTAGTTGCCAAGGACCCTGCTCCAGGGTCCTCAGAGCCACCCTCTCCCTGATCTTTCATGTCTTCCCTAGACAAACTTTGCTTTTAACCCATTCTGACATTTTCCCTCTCTTATTCAAAAGGATGAGGATGAGAAACCACTAAAGCCCCAAATACTTCCAGTTTCAGTGCAGGTGTGAACTGTGCAGATTATACAGACCTAAGGACAGGGGATGGGCTAGCTTTGCAGAGCCTGCGCAGTAGAACCCTCCAGGCCCAGCAGCTGATGGACAGCAGGAATGATAACCTCCATGAGAACAGGTACCAGGTCTCTGCTTTCAACACCTGTGTCCACAGCGGTGGCAAATCTGCTGGCTCACAGTAGCCCTGGGAAATATTTGCTACATAAATCATCCCTTTGGGGCCTAATAGACTGTCCCCAGCAAAAGCACCATGATGGGCCATAAGGAAAAAAAAAAAAAAAAAACTTTCAACATCAAATAAAATTATCCAGACCATGCCACATTTAAATTTACTCTGTCCTTCCAGGTCTTCGTATGTCTCCTATATCAAAACGCACAGACAGGCTGGGGATGTAGCCCAATGGTAGAGCATTTGCCTAGCACGTGTAAGGCCCTGGATTAGATTGCCAGCACTGAAAATATATACATAAACAAATAAATAGGCAGAAACATCCCGCTTCCTGTATTTCTGTTCCCACACCTGAGTAAAGAGATTTGGTTTGACATAACTACTATTTGGCTCTGTCTTGGATGGCCAGGTACCCTGGAACTTCAAAAGAAAAGAGCTCCTGAGGTCCTGGACCAGAGGCTTCCCTTGCTCACACCCGCAGCTTGCCTTACCTGAGAAAAACAGCATCCATAGCACCCCCCAGAGCCCGGCCTTCTTCATCCTTCCAGGTCGCCAGCTCCAGGTCGCTGTGGGCTCCTAGGACGGCTACTAGGCACCCCCTGCCTCAGAGGCTCCGGAAGTTGCACAACAGGACATGAGGCCACTCCTGGGAGGTGCTGGGTCAGACGGTCTGTTTCATCACTGGTCACTCTGGCTGTAGACGTCAACATGGACTCCAGAGTCCAAGGCTCAAGCCTCAGTTAAGCTGCTCTGAACCTCTGCTTCCTCTTTTCTGGGAATAATGACAATCTTTTTAACCTCACAAAATGATTTTTGTTGTGTTTTTGAGACAGTGTCTAGCCACATAGCCCAAGCTGACCTCAGACTCGCAGTCCTCCTGCCTCTGCCTCTCTAGTCCTGGGATTCCAGGCATGTGCCACCACATTTGGCTTCAACCTCACAAAATTTTAATGAGAATAATTGTGGAGAATTTTTATACTTATGTTGCCTCAACATCCATTTTAAACCCAAATTCGACTTTCTCATTCCAGAGGCAGGGCTTAGTCACCTATGACACGGTTTCCAGCTCTGGATGCCATCCTAGTTCCTCAATGTGGTGGATCCAACTTCCTCCTGGTGGTCCCCTTGCTGTGGGACAGCCAAACACACCCTTCTTGACTGGCCTCGCAGATCCCCACACCCACCACGGAGTGTGCAGATATGTCACAATCCCTACCTCTTGGTCACAGCATGACCACTTGGGACTCGTGCTTGTTTGCTTTAAACTCATCAGTTAAAACTCATGAGGGAAACCTGCCCGGATAACCCCCTAGACCCATGAGGAGGTGTTGGCCGAGGGGTCCCTCTGCCGTGTGTGACCTCTGGACATGCTATGTACCCCTGGGACCTGTTATTAATAAAATCATTATTTCTATCTGTGTCTGGGCTCCTCATTGAAGGTGTGCTTCCCATCTTAAAGGTTCCAAATTAAAACAACGGGCAGAGGAGAGGGGGCTTCTGATGACTAGCTCAGCGTACCTGTGAGCTGAGGGTGCACAAGAGCAATCACATTTCTCCCGGTGGGGTGGCTCAGGGCACCACAGAGCAAAGTTTCTCTGGGAGAGTCCCGTTCAGACTGGCAGTGTCTGTGGTCAGTACAGTGCACGCGAAGTACAGCCCCTTGCCTGCAGGGATCCTGTGCGGGCAGCCACAGTGTCTCGCAGTTGGGGCACGTGCTGGAGTTGAAGTTCCTTTGTTGCTGTGTTCCTTGCCACCCCTACCCCAGCCACACAGGATATCACGAGTCTAATCCCTGGCATAATGTGGCTAAGACAATCATGGGAAAATACAAATGTCCTGGACACCTGGTCCCTGCCCCATCACAGACACCAGAGAATGTCAAAACAGCTCTTAGATAAATGTAATTCTTCCATAGAAACTGCATGGGCTCTGTTCAGTGCCCCTCCTGGTCCACCTACAAAGCTCTAGAGCTGTGTCCTGGGGTTTGGGGCCTAACAATGACAATAACAACTACTACTATAACAACCACAATAATAATAATGAGTAGAGGTATACCTTTGTGATAGAGCATTTGCTTAGCATGTGCAAGGCCCTGAGTTCCATCCCCAGCACTGTGGAAGGAAAAAAAAAAAGATGATTGTGCTGGTGGATACTGATCCTGGCTCCTTAGAGGGTGACTGGGATGCCCTGGGAAGGGAAGTGCGTGCCGGGGAGGCTGCAAACAGGGACGCGAGCCCCACAACTTTCTTTTTTTTTTTTTTTTTTTTTTTTTTTTTTTTTTTGCGGTACTGGGGGTTGAACCCAGCGCCTCGCGCCTGCATGCTCTGCAAGTGCTGGACCACTGAGCTGCACCTCAGCCCATTTTTTTTTTTACTTTTTGAGACAGGGTCTCGCTAAATTACGCAGACTGCCTCTGGTCTCGAACTTGCGATCCTCCCACCTCCGCCTCCTGAGCCGCTGGGATTACAGGCATGCGCCACCACGCCGGGCCCAGCCCTACAGCTTTCTGATGACAATGTAGGGTCAAAAACAACAAAAGGCTACTCAATACCACCAGAACCCAGTCAGGTAAATATCCAAAGAAGGAGAGGAAAGAGAAAAATTTTAGTCACCTAGAAATATGAGCAATTCTAAAGTTTTACTTAAAAGGGAAAGAAAAGAAGGAACAGATTATCAGATTATTGTTTGGTGGGGCCCTCCTTGAGACAGGCTACTGGGGGGGGGGGGCACCAGGCCCCTTTTTTCCTCCCTCTTTTCCTCCTATCAACCAGAGACAGACATAAGAACCTGGTTTCAGGTGGCCAAAAACCTAAAGAAAAAATCTGCTGCTTTAGGCTGCAGCAAGTCCAAAAAAATAAAAATAAAAAGGACCTTTAAAGTACTGAGCAAATGCCAGGTCTGGCAAACAAAATCCTAGCCCTAGATTACTTATATGATTTATGAACAAACTCCTAGATATGGGCACAGGGAAATAAAAGGTTATTAAATTATTTATTTACTTATAATATTTTAATATAAATATATAATAGATATATGTATATATTATTTATTTTTCATAGTTTGAGCAAATTGGAAAACCAATTTTTTTTTTGAGACCGGGTCTTGCTATGTAACTCTGGCTGGCCTCAAACTCATGATCCTCCTTCCTCAGTCTCCCAAGTGAAAGAGATTACAAGTGGGTGCCACACCTGGCTATGTAGGACATTTTATAACAAAGAGATCAAGTCTATCTTTGGTAGCTGCAAAGAGGAGCCCCATGGGGCTCCACCTCTGATCTCTGAGGAGCTGATAGGCCTGGTGCTGGTGTCTCTGCGGAGGCCCCTGAGGCTAGATTTTGGGATTGGAAAAAAGCTGCAGAGCCTCTTTCACGGGATGGCATTGCTGAGGCTATTTCAAAAAAGCAGGACGCTAACAGGAAGGAGGCAGGTATGCATCCTAGCTCCTCCTCCTTCCTCTGAGTCCCCCTCTAGCTCCCCTATCGACAGAGTCAAGAAAGGAACCAACTGGCAAAAACAAGCAGTTTAAGGACCTCAGCTCAAATCAGGGTGGAGAAGTATTCATCAGAGAGGAGAGGTGAATAACCAGCCCGCTCACACAATAAACAAGGACACCGCCATCCTGGGATGGGACTTTTTAGGAGCTTTGTCCATAGGGCCTATGCCAGGCTTCCATCTACTGTGAAAAGGGGCATACAATCAAATGTCACAACCTCATTTCCCTGATAACAAAACCAAGCAAAGACATCACACACACACACACACACACAAAACACACACACACACACACACACACACACACACTAGCAAACTAAATATAACAACATGTAAAAAGAATTGTATACCATGTCTAAGTAGGATTTAACCTAGGAATGAAGCATTGGTTTAACATGAAAAACAGTCAATGTAATACCCCACATTAACAGTATAAAAAGGGGAAAACCACATAGTCATCCCAACAAATATAAAAAAAGCATTGACAAAATCCAACACCGATTAAAAAAACACTCAACAAACTGGGCTAAGGAAGGAGTTTTTTCAACTTAATAAAGGGTGACTATGTAAAACCTAGGGCTGGGATTTAGTTCAGTTGGTAGAGCACTGCTCTGCAGTCTCTGAGGTCCGGAGTTCGATTCCCAGCACCACAAAAAATGGGAGAAGGATGTGGCAACCCACTCCCAGGGCAATCCCGAAACAATCTGCCATTGAAAAGCCTATGAGGGTCGCTATGAGTCAGATACGACTCGACGGCACCTAACAACAACAACATGTAAAACCTAACTTGCAGCCATACCACTGTGGCATCTGATCCCATCATATCTTGGAAGCTAAGCAGGGTCAGGCCTGGTTAGTACTGGATGGGAGACCACCTGGGAACACCAGGTACTGTAGGCTTGGGAGAAGGACCCAGCAACCTACTCCCAAAAATTAATCTGCCATTGAAAACCCTATGTATAGCAGAGAAGCACTGACAATAGTGTTTCACCTATTGTACATAGGGTCGCTATGAGTCGGACACCAACTCCAGGGCACCTAACAACAACAACATGTAGAAACTACAACTAACATTATATTTAGTAATGAAACACTGCAAGCTTCCACCTTCAGATCAGGAATAAGACAAGGATGTCTTCCTTGCCAATTCTATTCAACACTGTCCTAGAGGTTCTAGCCAGGGCAATTTAGGCAAGAAAATGGAATAAAAGTCTCCCATATTAGAAAGGAAGAAGTAAAACTATCTCAATTCACAGGCAGCATGATCTTGTACATAGAAAATTCTAATGATCTCAATTTATGTGTTTAGTGTTTTCTTTTCTTTTCTTTTCTTTTCTTTTTTCTTCCACTGCTGAGGATCAAACTCAGAGCCTTGCAAATGTTAGGTAAGTACTGTAACACTGAGCTACTCCTCAGCCTGATAATTCTAGAAATAAAAAAAGGGAAAAAGAACTATTAGAGCTAAGAAACACATTCAGTAAAGTTGCAGGATATAAAAGCAGTATATAAAATCAATTGTATTTCTGTAAATCAGCAATGAAAATCTGAAAATGAAAAGAAGAAAATTCCCTTTATATAGCACCCAAAAAGATAAACACTTCTTGTTGTTAGGTAGGAAGAAACTTAACAAAAGAAATGCAAGACTGGCAAACTAAAAACTAAAAAACATTGTTGAAGGAAATTTTTTTAAAGACTTGAGCAAATAGAAAAGATGTTTTTTGCTCATGAATTGGAATACAATATTACTTTAATGACAATGTTATCCAAAATTATATATAGATTAATTGCAATCCCTATCAAACTTCTAATTTCATTTAGAACTCATGGGAACTGTGTGAAGACAATACATTCTTTTTCATTCTTAGCCCAAATAGCTCTTCTTTCTTTCTTTCTTTCTCTTTTTCTTTCTTTCTTTCTTCTTTTTATAGCAGGGTGTGATGGAGCTGAGCAGCTTACATCATGGTGCCCAAGAAGCAGAGAGCATGTTAGTGCCCAAGGGCCTTCTTCTTCCCCTTTTATTCCATCTGGACCCCCAGCCATTGGGATGGTGCCATCCACATTCAGGGTGGGTCTTCCTCCTTTAGTTAATCCTCTCTGGAAATGCCTCCGCAAACCCACCCAGATGTCTTCCTTACCTACCTCCTACATGCTTCACAATTCAATCAAATTGAAAATCACACCAGACATGGTGGGACATGCCTGTAATCTCAACACTTGGGAGGCAGAACCCAGAGGATTTTGAACTTGAGGTTAGCCTACTACATAATGAGACCCTGTCTCAAAAACAAGCAAATAAACAAATAAAAAAAAGAGCAAGCACAAATCCACCCTTGTCAATTTGACCCTCAAACCCAAAACATATCTCCTTAAACCAGAACATCTCCCCCACCCCCAGAAGACTCATGCCCTTTGCCCATCTCATAATCTTAAGAGTTCCAACATTATTCAAAAGTTCAAGTCCAAATTCTCCCCCAAGACTCAAAGCAAACTCTTAACTGTGAGCCCCTGAAAATCAAAAAACAAGTTACATACTCCTAAGATACAATGGCAGAGAGTAAACATTCCCATTCCAAAAGGGAGGAATAAGGGCACAGTAAGGAGGGATGGGACCAAACCAAGACCAAAACCCAGAAGGGAAAGCATTAATTCCTGTAGATTCCTATCTGACATCCATGGCACATGGTATTGTGTTGTGAGTCTAATTGGCTTGGGGCAGGCCCATTCTTAAGGTCTTATCAGCTGTAGCCCACATGGCATTTCTCTTAGGCTGGTTCCACTCCCTGTCTGCAGCCTTCCTTGGCAGACATTCCATTTTCCTGGTATTTTTAACTTCCTGGGATCTCCATTGCATCTTCAGCTTTATTCTCATAGCTTCACATGTCACCTTATCAGGAGCTCCCCACACAGCAATAACCATGCCATAGCCTGAATGCTGTGCTGTCTTGAAACTTCCTCTACCACATTAATTAGTTCATCATCTTTAAATTCACATCCCACAAAGTCTTAGGGCATGGACAAAATTTAGACAAGTTCTTTGCCTCAATGTAATATGAATGGCCTCTAGTCCAGTTCCCAGTAGAGTCTTCATTCCCATCTGAAACCTCATGAGCACAGTCTTTTCTATCTGCATTCCTCTTGGCATTCTGGTCTTCTGAGCTCCCACCAGAATCACCCATAAAGCTTTATTTACAGCATTCTAAGATTTCTCTAGCCCACATTTACAAACTTTTCCAAATTCCTCCCACAAGCCAGTTCCTAAGGCTTCTGAACCACATGGTCAGATAGTCACAGCAGTGACACTACTTCTCTGGTACTAATTTTCTGTGTTAAGCACCTTTCTCAAATGAGAAAAACAACTTGAGAGGAAAGATTTATTTTGGCTCACAGTTTCAGAGGTTTCAGTTCATCATGGCCAAAACGGCATGGCAAAGTAGACAAATCACATCATAGCAGCCAGGAAACACAGAGAGAGAATGCTGCACTCTAGGCATTTATTTTACATTGTATTTGTCTATGGTGTTGTCCCTGTTAGTATCACCCTAACATACTACCAGTAAACTAAAAGGAAATATTTCTTTTCTAGCCTCAAGGGGAGATTGGGGAGAATTTCGTATTATAAATGAAAGGAGGAATACAGGCAAAAATAAATCTTTGAGGCTTTATCTAAAATCTTAATTTTGTATTCCATTGGTCCAAATTACATATGTGTATGAGTATGTAAATTATTTATACAGTGTGTATATCATGTATATATGATATATATTAGATCTTAAAGTTAAATTCAGTTCATAAGATATACTAATATTACATTTTAATGAACTATAGTTTCTCAAAAATATTTACATAAAAATATTTATTGTCCCAGTATCTTATTAGTCCAAAGTCCCCAACTTTTAGTGACAATCTAGTAAAATATTACTAAATGATTATGGACAACTCAGTCATATTAAGAATTATTACAGAAATATTATACACTTAAAATTTTACCAGAAAATCCAAGCAAGACAATTACACTATGTCTACATAATTTTCAATTTTAAATAGATTACAAGAACCAAATTATAGGGACAACAGTTATTTATACAGCAACCAGTTTGGTGGTAATAAGTTGAAATTTTTTAATGAAATAATTACATCAGACACCCCTTAATGAACTATTTAAGCTTGAGTGGAGAAAATGTGATTCAATCCACAGTTAGTGTATTATCAAAAAGAAGGAATGCAAGGTTACTTTTTAAAGAATAAAATTGAAAAAAATCAGATAAAAAAATTTCAAAGTCAGGCTTTTTTTATCCTAAAACAAAACAAAACCCTCAGGTCACTGGGTATGGTGGCACAGGCCAGTAATCCCCGCACTCAAGAGACTGAGGCAGGAGGAACATGAGTTCAAGGCCAGCAGGGGTACAGAGTGAACCCTTGCCTCCTGGTGTAAATACAAAGTGACCACCAGAGGGAGCAATTTACCCATTTTGCCTTTCGTTAAACTACTTTCACGGGATTTTCAATGGCAAATTGTTTCAGGAGTGGATTTTCGCTAGGTCCCTTACAACAACAACAACAAACTTCTACTTTATTCTGCTTAACTAAAGCAGAGTAGTTAAAGGGGCAGTAGTTTTTAGATGATTTATGCTCGGTCCTCAATATTCAGAAAGGTTTATCCTAGGAATATATTCCACATGAAAGTAATTTTAACCTAGAAAAACTTTCTTCTTTTCTTTTTTCCTTCCTTTACTTTCTTCCTTTCTTTCTCTTTCTTTAGGTTTTTTTTTTTTTAATAGCAGCTAGAATTTGCAGTGGTCTTCCTACAGAAACACAAGTTTGCTTTCCTGTCGAGATGAATCTTGGCGGACAAAGAGGTCAATTAGAAAATGGCCAATAACCTTTTGAGGTGGAGAGTTTTGACAATATCAAAGAAATGCATGTACCTGTTAGCCCAGCAATTCTAATGCTAGAAATTTATCTATAGATGTGCCACAAAATCACTATTATATGTGCAAAGAACCTTATTTAGCACTATGGACTATGGTAGGAGCCTTTTTAATTTCCATAATCATTAGGGAAGTGGTTGAATAAATAGCAATGAAATACTTTTCTGCTCTTAGAAAAAAACAAGTGGAATCTCCATGTGTAGGTGAAGAGCAATTTCCACATTTCCAATGGGAAATGATGCAGAAGTATATTTACTGCACAGTGTGTTTTGTATAAAAATTTTAATATATGCTGGTACAACTGCCCCTCAGTGTCTACAAGGGATTGGCTCCAGGGCTCCTGAAAATGCCAAAATTCCTGGATGCTAAAGTTCCTTACATAAAATGTTGTAATATATTCTGTGCACATTCTCCCAAATGCTTTAAGTCATCTCTAGATGACTTATAATACCTAATATTATGTAACTGCTGTGTAAAAAATTGCTGTATTGCTTAGAGAATAGTAAAAAGAAAAAAGCTTACACATGTTAATACAGCTATAATGTCTTTGTCAGATATTTCTACCCCAAAGTTAGTTGAATCTGTAGATATAAACATTATGGATAATAAGTGCTGACTATGTACATAAGGCCTGAAGCCGTACCACTGTGGCTTCTGATCCCATCAGATCTTGGAAGCTAAGCAGGGTCAGGGATGGTTAGTACTTTGAAGGGAGAGTGCCTAGGAACACCAGGTGCTGTAGGTTTGGGAGAAAGACCCAACAATCCATTCCCAAAAAACAACCAGCCATTGAAAACCCTATGAATAGCAAAGAGGCACTGACAATGGTGTTTTGCGTGTTGTACATAGGGTCGCTATGAGTCAGACACCGACTCAATGGCACTGAACAAAAACAAATGTGCATAATATTTTCTGAAAAAGTACACAAAAAAATCAGATATGGGCCAGGAACAGTGGCTCACACCTGTAATAGCAGCAACCCAGAGATGGAAGCAGGAAGATCATAGGTTCAAGGCCAAAGGCAGCCTATGTAGCTTAGTGAGACCCTGTCTCAATATAAAAAATTAAAAATGGGCTGCCCAGTGTTAAAGCACTTACAAAGTGCTTTACAAAGTATGTATGAGGCCCTAGATTCAGTCCCTAAGAGAAAAAAAATGTATGTTTCTGTATATCAGCTTTTTGTTGGTATAATGAGATACTTAAGGCAGGTTAACTTGTAAAGAAAAGAGGTTTATTTAGCCCAGAGTTTTGGAGGCTGAAGGGCACCGCACTGATCTTGGCTTAGGTCTGGTGATGGCCCTCTTGCTGGCAGAGTCCAAAGAGGGCACATGGCATCAATAGCAAGGAATAGGAGCACCCGTGTCAATATCTGTGGGTCTAGTCTTTCTCTGTCTTTTTATAAAGTCATCAGGATTCAATTATGGGAGAATCCTCTCTAATTACTTCCTCTAAAACTGATCGTTCTCCAAAGGCCTAACCTCTAAGCAGTAGGTAATCAGGTTGTATTAATTGCTTTTTTGTCACTGTGACCAAAATACCTGACAGAAACAACTTAAGGGAGGAAGGATTTATTTTAGCTCATGGTTTCAGAAGGTTTAGTCTATGGTGGGAGAGAAGGAATTGTGGAGCAAGTGGCAGGGCCTGAAGCAGAGGCTCTTCACATTGTGGCAAACCAGGAGCAGAGAACCCTGCTGGATCCAGAGTTCTGGGTACAACCTTC
The DNA here is from genome assembly GCA_007922755.1 of Pedetes capensis. Classification (NCBI taxonomy): domain Eukaryota; kingdom Metazoa; phylum Chordata; class Mammalia; order Rodentia; family Pedetidae; genus Pedetes; species Pedetes capensis. The sequence continues at coordinate 115,142 of VMDO01004550.1, forward strand.
TATGACCCACTTCCAGTGACCTATTTCCATCAGCTAGGGCCCATCTCTTAAAGGTTCCACAGCTTCCCAAAACAGCACCACCATCCAGGGACCAAGCATTCAAATATGAGCCTGTGTGAGCCATTTTATATTCAAATCATAACACAGGTCAATTTTCCACACTTTTATAATATTATCATATGACTTTGGGGATTAAACTTCTCCATAAGTTTGGAAACTGCCATAGCCGTTTCACATACACCTTATATATGTGACTTGAAAGTGATATTTCTAATAATTTTGTGCATGGGAAAGAATTTCATAGGGTAGAATTTTTCACAAGTGGCATTATGTAAGCATTCAAAAAGTTTCAGACTTTAGAGCATTTTGAATTTCAGTTTTTGGGTTAGGGATGCACAACCTATAATGGTTTACTACAAGGGGGAAAGAAGAGCAAAGAACAAGCAAAAGTTGTTTCTTATGAAAATTTCCTGGAATTCACCCTGTACAATTGAGCTTCTATTGCATTAGCTAGAGCCTAGTTAAATGACTACTTCTTTTATAAGTGTGTTACTCAGCTTTCCATTACTGTAACAAAATGCCTGACATAATCAACTTATAAAGAAGAAAGATTTAATTAGTATCATGAGCATGTTATGTCAGAAACTTGGACATTTGTTTCTTTCCACCACGTTAGAATTTATTGAATAACAAAAAATTCACAATCTATGTCAGTTTCATTGGCATTAATTTGCCAAATGCTACTGATTTCACTTGATAGTCAATGGCCGTTACCAATCATAGCCTCTTTATTCCAATCTTAATTACTAATATTAATTCTCAGATTACACACTACACTTCACACAATTAATTTTATGTTTATGGGTTACAGAATGGCAAGTAAAGGGTTAAATAGGCTGCAGGGCTCAAAGAGGGCTTCCTGAAGGCAGGAACAGGGAGCTGATATAGAAGTAAAGAGAGTCACTGCAGGTGGTAGATAAGATACTAAGGAAATGAGTCCCAGGGCTGTTGGAGGTGCAGAGCTGATCCCAAGGTGAGGTGCTGAAGAAGTTCAGGACTGGATGGAGGTGAGACACAAGGCCAGGTCAAGGCAAAGCACATGGCTGGGTCTGGATAGATGGCTATTTGAGTGGGCTGTGTCAAGCAGGGGATCGAACTGAGCTGAAGCCCCAGGGACAGAATCAGGAGTTCATCACTTGATGATCCAAGATGCACACAGCAGCTGGTCTGATGATGGGTGAGTGGATGCTGCCAAGTCCCAGTGTGAGGTGTCCCCCCTTTCATATGGCCCAGGTGAGAGGTTTACATCACTTGTTGGTGTGAGGTGTTCACAACCTGGTTCTTCTGATACATTTTAGACATGTCCATGAGTCTCTCTGTTCTTTACTTGATTTGATAAGTTCATGGGTGGTAATATCTTATTAACACAAATAAGTTATTATCAGTCTGTGCTTCATGGTTTATACTGGACAGATGGTGGGTGATAACATGCATCAAGAAGATGTAGAGTTATCCTGCCTCAACATTTATACTCCAAATAGGGAAGACTGCTGTTTTTTGGTTTTTAGTTTTTGTTTTTTTTAAGATGGAATCACTCAAGGCTGGAAAATTAATAGCCTGAAAGCTATTAGTTTATACAATCTGGAGTAACTTAAATCAGGGCATAGCCTGATGTCCACATTTAGGCTCATAATTTTGGAGGCTTCACTCCTGGACACAGTAACCTTTGGGGCTGTGGTGAGGCAACACATCAAGTCAGGAGCACGTGGTGGAGAAAACTGCTCAGTATATGGTGACCAGGAAGTGAAAGATAATGGGGGGACTGGAGTCCCACTGTCCCCTTCAAACCATGCTTCCAATTACCTGATACCTCCCACTTGGCTCCACCTCTTAAAGGTTCTACCACCAACTACTAGTGCCAAGGTGGGAAGCAATTCTTTAACAAGCTGGACTTTTGGGAGACATCCCAGAACCAAGTGTAACAAAAGAGGAACCTGGAAACTACAGACAAGATGGATTGGATCCCATGATATAGCCCCTGGTTTATAGCCACAAGTATATTAAGAATCTGTGACAAAAATGTAACTAGAAGTAGGTATTTGAAAAATTAAAACATCTAATAAATAACTTGTGGTTCAGATTCAGACAAGAATCCATAGCCAAGGTGCTTTCTTCTTGCCAGAGATCTACATGTTGTACAATAAAATCCCTGACTCTAGAAATGAGAGGGAGTGATTCAGGAGCAACACAAGCATCCTCATTATCATCCCACCCAGTCACCCTGTATTGAAAATCCAAGGCAATGTCATAAAACAAGAAGGAAAGGCTTGAGGATCTGGGCGAGGCCATAAAATTATCATTGTTTGCAACAATATGTTATCTATGTAGGAATTCTAAAACTGCATATGCCATTAGGAAATAAGATCAAATACAAACTCAATTACATTTCTATGCCCTAGCCACGGACAATTACACACATATTTGTTTATAACAGAATTGCAGTAGTTATTTGAACTTATCTTCAGTCTGGCTTCTGGTTAACTCTGTATTTTTAAACCAGAGCTTCATTTGTCACTCTGTTTTCTTACTTTTTACTTCAGTGACCTGAAGTGAATGTTCAATTTATGTTTCTAAAGAAAGGTACATCAGGTTCTTTCGAATGAAAATTCTTTGGGTTATGTTTACAAATGAGGACAATTTAATGAAGCATAAAATTACTGGATCATAATATTTCCCCTGTTCTCAAGAGAAGATAATTTATTGTCTTCTAGCATTCTGTGCAGCAGCAGAAAACTTAAGTCAACAAGATTTTTTAAGTCCTTTAGAAGTAACCCTTTCTTCCTTCCAACACTGTGCTTGTAGGACTTTTTCTTTTCTTATTGATAGGCAGATTTGCTTAGCAGGCGATATGGAGGAAAGAGGGATTGAAAATGGCTCCTGCCCAATGTAGAGGGATGAAGGAACAGAGGATAATCACAAAGTAAACGATGCAACTTCATGAGCACATGGGAAAAATAGGGGAACAGCCCAAATATGCCTATGAGTTTTACTAGATATTAGTCAAAAGTTTCCATAAGCCTTGTAACTTGATAAAAGTGTAACCAAAACTAATGTAATAGTTGCATAATGGAAAAAGCCAACACTGTATTCCTCTGTACCCCATCAAATTTACTAACAAAGGGAGGAAAAAAAAAAAGATAGCCAAGCATTTTATGCTGTCCACTGATATCCTGACATTGGATAAGTTAATAGTTCCTGAGAAAGGCCAAGGACATTCCAGTTGGTGATGGCCCACTGTTTTCTAGCTTATCATGTAAATCCCTTCCTTCTCTCTCAGACTGCAAAGATCCTTCTGTTTTGCTGCTGCCTAAAACATGTTTCTGTCTATAAGTCCCTAATAAATTGCACTCCGTGCAAGAAAGAAAGAAACAGAGGAAGGAAGGAAGGAAGGAAGGAGGAAAGAAAATGGCTCCTGCCTTTCTGCCCTGATGAAGAAGTCATGTGTGTCTCTGAGGACAATGGAAGCACATTTTCAAATGGGTCCCACACCCTATCCAAGCCATGGAGCCATTTACAAAACAAAGACCCTAGTCTTATGTCTCACCAGGCACCCAGAGCTGGGCACCCAGGGCTGATGTCACACTGGGTGTGCCCTAGTTTGCATAAAAGTAAGAGAAATATATGTCCTTCATGCATGCTGTCTCTCTCTCTCTCCCTTTCCTTTTCTTTCCTCTGTACTTCTTGCCATTTTCTCTTCTCTTCTTTCTCTAGTAACCACGTGCCTGCCTCTCCCTTCTCTAGGGCCTGCCTTCTTCTCAGTCTGTCTAAGGTACTTTTCCCTCTAAAAGCCTGCTTAACTCTCTTCTCTCTGACTTTACCTTTCCCCAGGAAATAGAAATACTCTTAGGCAGACTCAGCCAGGGAACCCAGTTAATTTTAAGTTCCCTTGCAGGTTTACCTAAACTTCTCCATGTGCCTCAGTCTTCTCTGTAATTATTCCTTAATGGTGTACTATCTTTGTTGTTGTTAGGTGCCATCAAGTTGGGTCTGACTCATAATGACTCTATGTACAACAGAACAAAACACTCCCCTACACTGTGCCATACCCAGCAATATTGTCAATGTGTCTATGGTATTCATAGGGTTTTCAATGGCTGATTGTTTTGGGAGTGGGTTGCCAGGTCCTTCTTCCAAGCCTGCAGCACCTGGAATTCCCTGGCAGTCTCCCATCTAAGTACTAACCAGGCCCAACCCTGCTTAGTATTGTGCCCAAAGTTCAAGTTCCCCAAAGACCACCAGGGAGTCTGCAGTCGCGTGCAATAATAAAGTTGTTGTTATTAGGTGCTGTCGAGTCATGTCTGACTCATAGCGAGTCCCATAGGGTTTTCAATGACAGATTGTTTTGGGATTGCCTTGGGAGTGGGTTGCCACATCCTTCTCCCATTTTGGGGGTGCTGGGAATTGAACTTGGGACCTCAGAGACTGCAGAGCGGTGCTCTACCAACTGAGCTAAATCCCAGCCCACAATAACAAAGAGCCATTATTAAAGTTCGAGCTCAAGGATACCACACCTCACCGGCACAGCAATTCAGTGTTGGGACCCCGACTGACTCACTGCAGGGTAAAGGCTTAGACTGTGGGTTACAAGCAGGGAAGGAAGGGGTGGAGAAAGTGAAAGTCAGATAAAGTGAGGCTTTGAGTTGCTAAAGTATGCCATTCAGAGGCAGAGGGGTCTGCTATTGAAAGTCAAATAAGGTGGGGCTTTGAGTTGCTAAAGTATGCCATTTGTATTATCTTGAGGTCTGGGAGTTCTCAGAAGTTACTGCCCATGTCTACAGCCTTTTGTTCTGGCCCAGAGCATTCTGATCTAGTGATCTTTTAAAGGAATTTGTGGAGCGGCGCCTGTAAGACAGAATCCTAAAATAAGGGGGTCATTCCGGCTAACTCTGGGCTCTTGGTCAGCCTGGGCATCTCACTTAGCTTCTGAGATCAGATGGGATCTGACCCCAGGGTGGTATGTTTGTAGATGTACTATCTTTAGTAAACCTATTCTATACTCTGTACTGTAACTTCTGTGTTGGGTATAAATTCATTTATATGTGGGATACAAGGACCAAGGTTTTGCTGCCAGATTCTGGACCCATGCTCCAGACCTGCCTCTGTACTCCTTGTGAATCTCTGGGAACACTGTCATAGAAAAATATTTCTTTTCCAAATATGCTTTGAGGTACCCAGCTAACATTACTTCTATTCAGCAGTATTTAGCTAATTCTTATTTTTAGACATTTGGAAAATCATACTTCTTTGTCTTCTTGAAATTAAACAAGGCAATATTACTTGTTTTGTCAAAAAAAAAAATGTGAACGGATGTGTCAGTTCCAGATGAGAGCATTTCATTGCTTGTCTTCCCAGCACGCACTCTCTTCTGCAGCAGAAGCACTTACTGGTTTGGAGAGGCTACAAGATCAAAGCAGCCAACCATGGAGGGTAACTCTTGAAAATTTGCCTGGATCTACAGCAGGCATTGCACATGAGAGAAAAAATTTTGTGATGTGAAGCCACCACAGTTTAGGGGCTATTTATGACTCCATTAGCCTATCTTGGCTGACAAAATGTGACAGTGTAACAGGGACCCTGAAAGAATAGACCCTAAAGAATTAAATTTTCTCTAGAACATCCCATGCTGAGAATGAGAATAGCTTGAATTCCTGGCACTAGAAGGAGATCCCCCTCCCAGGAAGATAGTTCTGACTTCTCTCACAGCTAAATCTACATATGCATATTTCCTGGCTTTTATTTCCTCTTTCCTATAAAATTTTAATACTGCTATAGGAAAGGATAGGGCTGGGATTTGGCTCAGTTGGTAGAGCACTGCGCTGCAGTCTCTGAGGTCTCGAGTTCAATTCCCAGCACCACAAAAATGGGAGAAGGGCCTGGCAATCCACTCCCAAGGCAATCCGGAAACAGTAAGCCATTGAAAACCTTATGAGGGTCACTATGAGTCGGATACCGACTCGACGGCACCTAACCTAACATAGGAAAGGATGAGAGAGACTGAGAATTTTTTCTCCCCAGTTCTGGCCAGAACTATAAATAAACCCATTTCCTGAGCTGGGTGTGGTGGACACACCTAGGCTGGGGCAGGAGGATTGGGAGTTCCAGGCCAGGCTGGGCTACGTAGTGAGACCTTGTCAAAAACAACAACAAACCAGGCTCCAGGAATTGATGGAATACCAACAGAGATGTTTCAACAAACAGATGCTGCTCTAGAGGTGCTATGCCAAGAGACTTGGAAAATAGCTTTCTGGTCAACTGACTAGAAGAGGTCCATATTTGTGCCTATTCCAAGTAAAGGGATACAATCAAATGTAGAAACTGTTGAACAATATCATTAACATCACATGCAAGCAAAATTTTACTAAAGATCACTCAAAAGTGACTACAGCAGTATATAGACCGGGAACTGCCAGAAAATCAAGCTGGATTCAGAAAAGGGCATGGAATCAGGGACATGATTGCTAACATCAGATGGATATTAGCCAAAAGCAGAGAGTATCAGAAAGGTGTGTGTCTTATGTTTTATCAACTATGCAAAGGTATTTGACTGTGTGGATCATAACAGACTATAGATAACACTGCAAAGAATGGGAATACCAGAGCACCTAATTGTACTCCTGAGGAATCTGTCAAAAAAAAAAAAAAAAAAAAAACAAAGAAAAAAATCTCATTTCCCTTTATCAGTTCCTGTATCCCAGGTTTTTGGTAAGGCAGCAAGCCATGGACATCAGATTTCAGTTATAAGAACATGGATCTCTTTCTATTGATTTTGTCTGAATTGCAGTAAATCCTAAAGTTTTCTTCTACTTTATCTTACATCTTTGCTTCTTAGTCTTCTGGCCTGTCCATCAGGAAAAACACTTTTCCATTTGCTGTCTTTCTATTCCTTATTGTTTTATAGACCATTTTATAATTAAATTCCTTCTCCCTCTACAATTTGGGTAATATTCTAAAGTTGTTATTCCATTTCAATGATTATTTACCACAGCAGCAACTGTGATTTGAGAATACCTAAATCTGGGAAATCAACAAAACTCTAAAAGCTTTGTTTGTGTTTTGAATCTTTTAAAAGTGTCGAGGTGAATACTAGAATAAACAGACAAAAGATCTGAAGTGGGCTCCTTTAGGGGAATGGACACTGAAACGTGAGATAGTGAACGAAGGAGCTATTATTTTCTGAGTCTTCTACAATTATTTGACTTTCAAAAACAATAGTAGTCATAATACACTTGTCAAATTACTTGCTGAGAAAAACATTTTAGAACTGCTGGTTCCAAGATGACTTTCGGCTTGTATTTATTTTCTTTGTTCTGTTCTTTAACTCATCACCACATTGCCCTTCAGGAAGAGGCTCTCAACTATGTCCTTCTGAAAACTGCATAACAATGCCCTTTCCCTGCCTCTCCAAGACAGAATAAGGTTCTTGAATTAAATGAAATCTTTGAATGGATGGGTGAAGAATGAGGCCTCATTTCTCTGTGCATTTCTTTGATTTCCAGCCACACTGAATACATTTATACATATTGTTCTCTATTATACAATGAATTACTTGCTCTTATCCTTCCCCTTCTTTAAAACTGAAATGGTCACCTGATTCTTGTTTTATTTGAAAGAAAAAGATGTTTATATACTAACGCTATTAAACCTTTTGTCTGCTATACATGATGGAAAAAATTTTTTCCTCATTGCAGTACACTTTTTAAGTTTATGTTATTTTGTTGCTGTTGTTGTTAGGTGCTGTTGAGTCGTGTCCAACTCATAGCGACCCATATAGGGTTTTCAATGGCTGATTGAGTGGGTTGCCAGGTCCTTCTCCCATTTCCGTGGTGCTGGGAATCGAACTCAGGACCTCAGAGACTGCAGAGCAGCACTCTACCAACTGAGCTAAATCCCAGCCCTGTTATTTTTTAGGAATATCAAAAGTTTCATTCTTAAGTAGGATTGAGAAGCGTTAGGAAATGGTAGGCAGGCTTAGGGAAATGGGGCCTGGAGATGGGAAATCACTGTGCCAGGGAACCCAGTTGGGCTACCTGAATCTCCATGAGACCACTCATGGTTCAAAGGAAGCTGCCAGATGGACTTGTCACCTCCCTGGGTTAAGATCTATAGAATGGGCCTCTCAACCCTCCCCCTTAAAAATTTACCATATAAATGATCTTGGGCTACACGTTCCTACAGCTACTCAGTAAGGACCCCCCCCTTTGTCTCTCTTAGTGAAGCTTTTCTCTGTCCTGTTAATAAAATTTCCTTTGCTCTCACTGTCCTTTGCTCTCTGTGCATTTATTCCTGGGCCCATGGACCCAGGAGCCTGGTGCCCAGCACCTGAGAAGAAACTCCAGTCTCAGGATGAACTAAGGATATGTCCTTTAAAAGAAAGAGGAACCCAAGCTGGCCACAGTGGTCCTTGGTGTTGGATGACCAGCTGTTCTGCGGCTGATGGCAGAACAGGAGACTCTGAAGTCAGGAAGAAGGAAGTTTAGGAGGAAGATGCTCCTGGATTTGATCTCACTGAGAGGGGCAGGATGGGTCGGGGGGGGGGGGGCCAAGATATGTAGGTATCCTCGGGTGGTAGG